>OZ029922.1:21164960-21219960 GCA_964023275.1 Norana najaformis
TAAATCAAAGGCATAGGCACAGGGAGTATACAGGACCATGTTCTCACTCAAAAATAAGTTCATATGTGATTTTGGCCCGCACAATAAGTATATTCCGGTCTACAATTATATATTAATATATATATATATATATTAATATATATATATTAGCATATATATTACTGGACAATGGTCTGACAACAAGAGACTGCATGCTATCGATCATGTACACAGATCTTCACCCGCAAACAAAGAGTCGTAGACCTATACATAAGGGTATAAAAACTGTTTAGAAACATTATCGATGACTTGTGCGTTATTACATTACGCATAGGAGATATATGATGCAAGAGATATAGCTGATATAGGAAATACAGAAGATATATGAGGCATAGAAGTTGTAGGAATAACTTGGATTAAAGATACAGAAATAAATAACTGTATTATTCGCTATTGTAGGGTCAGATATTGCTGTTTCTCAGCAGTCTACTATGATCTATAATCTGTGATAGCTGAAACTTCATGTAAATAGCAGATCATCTAGAAATTATAGGAAATCAACTTACGGCACTGAAAGCCCAGCACGAACCGCACATTCCCTGAAAAGTTAACAAAACTATAAAGTGTTATTCGAAATAACAGATCACAGAAACTGCAACAACAGTGGATGTATGGAGACCTATGCAATCTGGCTAATGACGTAACGTATGCAATAAAATGTAAAGTAAGCGAACATTTTGTAGCGCCTTTAAATTCCCTTTCGAAGGCGCTACTTGCTAATGGGAACTGGTCGAGCAACATCTTCCTGCAGAAGAACTTTCCGTTCGTAACGAAGTCCAACATAATTTAGGCTGGTAGAGTTCGGGAGCTACATAGAGGCGCTATCTGAATGACTTATTATATTACATTACATTACACTGCGAAACATAACATGACATGACATAACAGGACATAACATAACATGACATAACATAACATAACATGACATGACATAACATGACATGACATAAAATAACATGACATAAAATAACATGGCATAACATAACATGGCATTACATAACATGACATAACATAACACAACATGACATAACATAATGTCACTCATGCAAAGCACTCTAGTTGGGGGCTACATGTATGTGTGTAAGTTCTTCTGGTCGTTTAGGTTTACCTGATTTTTGACCTGGGTCACGTATCCCTTCGTCCTCCAGTTGACCTCCTTTGGAAGTTCGGGTGCCGTGTTTAGCGGAAGATAAGCGGTTCCTTTCTGCTTCTTTTCTCCATCCTTCGGTCTCCTAAAGCCGTTCATTATCTTCGAAAATTCGTCGATTTCCTATAAAATGTGCCAAATTTTGACGATTTATAACAAAGAAGTCGATATCGGCAAAAGCTAATTACTACGCTTTTTCTTCTAACTTAAATATTTGAAATTTGCAAATATTGCAAGGAAATGCTCAGAATAGTGTCCACGAATACCTTCAGGATAGCAATTAATACAACATATATATAGAAAATTATATAATATTATATGCAAATATCCACAGCGACCATGTGAGGACAATGCAGACATACACGCTTTTCATTAAGTATTGCAAACAATTTATTGTATTTATACAACCGTTAGCCTTTAAAATCATTGGTCTTTAATGTTTTTCAGATGAGTCTAGACTGTCAATCCAATGAATTGAAACCGAGTTCGCGAACCGAAAGTGCAAGTACATAAATATGCGTAAGCTCAGTGTTATAAGGCAAACTAGAAGTAGCTCGCTACTTACGATTGTAATTTGTAATTTTGAAGTGCATATTTGTATAGCGCCTCTACAAGAAAATTTAGCAAGGGTGTTCACGACCTGGCAATAGAAGACCTCAATCAAACCTAGTGGCCTTCAACCGATGGGGAAATAGAGGGGAAATAGAGGGGAAATAGAGGGGAAATAGAGGCAGGTGCGCGTCCCGGTCGTGCCTTATGTCAGAGATGTGAATCTCGGGCTAGCACGATCCGTACACGGAGACCTTAAATGGCGTGGCGTCTATTCAAACGGGCAGCGGTGGTGAAGGATCTCACCCGATTAATTCTTTGAAAAATGAGCAGGGTCGATGGCATACTGTCGCTGTAGAGAAAACGTGTGTATTTACATTTATAGGTGAAGGAAAATAAGCTCATGTCGCGCAGAATGAAGGACGTCCACAGCGAAGCGGAAACGGAAGTAGGGGACCGAGGGGCAATCAGGTCACCCTGTGTGGCAGAGCGAAGAGATCTACGGCCAGGTACCAATTATAGTGCAATACCTAGCTTTCTAAGATAAGATGGAGCACAACTCGCCAGGCAGTTGAGCATCAGCCAAAGAATCCTAATTAAACTCAATGCGTCTTCGCATGGGCAAGTAAAACAGCTTGTCCCACATGTATTTAGATATATGACCATACTTAGGAACTCCATCCATTAGCCGAACTGCAACGTTTAACACGGACTGAGTTGGTTAATCCGAACGAGGGAGGCCCACATAAATGGCATTATCTCAGTCAACTCTAATGCATATGAATGCATGTACATGCATTAGGGTAGAAGCCGCTTGGCACAGAACGAATATCGTATAGTGCAGATTTCACGCAGATGATAAAGAATGCTTGACATACCGTCTTCACATGCTCAGAAGTCAAATCGTGGTCCAATGTTATACCCAAGTCACTCACAGAAGTAGAGTAGGAGGCATCTGGAAGAGGAGCTCTAAGCTATTTAAGTCTATATTTTGGAGCTGCCAGTGAATACCAAGCCAGATCAGCTGAATTTTTCCGGGATTAAGCAAAAAGCGGTTGGAATACATCAATGCTATATAAATTGTTGTTTTTACAACTACAATTTAACGGATACAGTTGCGGTAATGTAAGCTAATCGTCCATTTATTACACGTCTGTAATAACGGTTATCCTCGTACAGAGGGATAAAGAACTACGATTATAACAACAGATCAACCTTACCTCACCCGTTGCAACGAATTTTCATTTTTGCACGATATGACGCTGGATTCGAACCCGAGCTACAGTGATACAGACGCTGTAGCAACCTGCCACCATGGCACCCATGTGCGAAACGGTAGAGCGCTTCATCTATTATCCATCTACTGCTGAGAGGACTCCGTGTATCAATTCTGCGCAAGTTGTTCACTCACGTTTGTCTTTGTCATCAAGCAGCATAATTTAGTACCGGCGTATAAGCTGGGAGGTAAATGACGAATACTACGTTGCACAGGATACGTGCACAGCAACTTAGGATTCGTCTAAGTGCCTCCCCTGCGTTCCTTATGGGACATGGGAACTTTATATCGCTTTACAAGTCGTGGTTTGCTTTGTAGAAACTGTGAAATATGCTTTCTGATTACGTGCACAAACCTGAAGCACGGTGTACATGGTTCAGAGGTTTGAGGGAATTGAAATCTTTATGCTTGAATGGCATAAGTAAAGAAGTTGAATGGCGCTGATAAACATCGTTTAGGTGTTTCTAGATGTTCTGTTTGAATTTATCTAAATTCCTTTGACATTATCTTATCTGTTTTGATTTTTTTGTGATATATTACCTACTTTAAGACAACGTTTTTAAGTATGTGGCATTTAGGAGGATATATCTGAAGGGCAGAGGTCAAAACTGTAGAACATTTAGGTCAGAGGTCATGGCCTTTAGGCTAATCTAGGTTGCTTACCATATCAGCATACTGGTTTATTCCAAGAGAGAAGCTTTTGATGCCTTGTTCGTACAGGTAGTTGTGACTTTCGATCTTCTTTAGATTCTCGGCAAATACCTGTTTGCGATATGTCTCGTCCTCAGCCGAATCATATTGCTTGCCTTAAAAACGGATAAACAGATTCTTTCTTACCTGATCCAGATAGTTATTGTCTTATCTGCAGTGTTTCTATTCATTATATTAATTAAATCGTTTCAGACACGCCTCTAACAACGGTTGTCTTCGTTGTCAGCGAGTTTAGCCTTTTGATGACACATCAGCGCAACAACGGGACAAACTTTCCTTACTGATTGATTAAATGAATGATCGATCGATTGATTAATTAATTCAGAGCTTTTATACGGCGTCCCTTCCCGATATCTACTCAGCGTCAAACAAGAAAGCAGCAGATCGATACACAAAAATACTCTGCTGAAATTAGAGAGACAGACAGACAGACAGACAGATAAAGTGACCCAGGGACAGCTTATGTATCATCACAAGAACACGAAGCACTATCATCACAAAAACCAGGCAGAACAACGACTGAATAGTCAAAAGGACTGAATAATATAAAACGGCTGAATAGTAAAAGGAACGAACAGTTTAAAAAGGACCTAATAGTAAAAATGACTAAATAACATTAAAAGGACTGGATGATGAAAATGACCGAAATGACTACACAGTAGGAAAGGACTGAATAGTAGAAAATAAGCTGAGTTGTATAAAAAAGGCCTAACATATTTTTAAAAGACAAAACAGTAGAAAATAGATGTCCGACTGACCGTGCGTCGCCTTGAAGACCGTCCAAGCCTTGTCGAAAGTCGTCGTCTGCGGATATCTGAGGTGGACATCATCTGAGGTCATCGATGCACAAAAGGCACCGACAAAGAACGTCGATATCGCTAGAAGGACCCTCATTGCGCTGTTCAACCTATGCACGTTAGAACACTTCATATTAGCAAGACGGTTCAAATAGTATTTGTAATTGTAATTGTAAATCTTCGAAATTTATCTGCTCCACACAAAACCCGCGTTCGAGAGACCAGCTTATAGAAACTCGGTGTCTGCCAGGAACAAGCCACATGATTGTATACCTGTTGCAGGGTCGCAGTCGGAGTCTATGATATTAGAAGTTATATCGCTGGTATACGATAAACGTCAAGTACCTCGGGTCTACCTGCAGTCCAGTTATATTATAGTAGTCGATACTCTTAGAGAATCTGCTTCGATTGTTGACCTGACAGCCAGCGATTTCCGGCCTAATTGTAGTTAGTTACGATTTTATACTAAATCGTTTGCACTCGATGGCATGTATGTCCTTAAGAAGTCACGCGCCTTTGAGATACGCCTATCAAAAACAAATGACTTGGCAAGTTGCTGTACTTTGATGGCTGTTATATTTATGTACTTAGTTGGTCAGCTGCGCATATTCGTGGAGTTCGTATTTTAGCAATAAATTTCTCTAAGTCTCTTTCGAACTGCTCTGGGAAGTTGTGGACCGTTGTTTGACAGAAATTATCTTAAAGGCTTACAGAAGATAACAAATTCTCTAACATTTTCAACCATTTTCTGTACAGCTCTGATTATGCATTGCAGTTCATGCAAGGCGATGTTAATGCTAAGAGGTTCTATGCCATGTATTACTATAGACTCTATATCCAGATGAGCAGGAACTTTCACTTTTCTTTAGGGTGATCTATAAAGTTCACGCAGATTTAGTCGGAACTTATACAAGAGAAGTGCGCAACTTTAATGGTGACCTTGGATGTTTCGGAGTTGATGCCTGACTTCCGATGGAGTAGACCAATGAACCATGACGTCAATGGGGCTCTTTCAGTCAAGCGCATCATTTGATCTGGACCTCCCTACCTCGTCATGTTTACGACTCACTGACCGAGACTATCTTTCTCACTGATTGAAAACTGGATTTTTCCAGTCTGTTTATAGTTCATAATGTTTGCTGTTACCCTTCTTCAATGTGCATATCTGAACTTTACAGAGGAACATAGTCAAATTTCAGTTATACTTTCTACTATGCGTAGGTATATTAGCGCTCACAACTTGGAAAAGGAATGTATTAACGTAGCAACATATTCAGTAGCACTAAATCACCTGACGTTGTCATTATCATGCTTTAGTTGTATTGTATTGTATTGATAATAGCTGTCTTGTCTTAAAGAGACAACTTAGGAATTAATGGCTGCTTCTTTTATAGCGCATTTGTGTTGATCCTGAATTTAACCAGAAATCGAGTCTGCCTTAAGTAATTGCATCGTCCAGCAGGAATCAGAATCATATTTTATACAGATCAATACTAGTATTCTATAGTCAGACGATATATGGAGAGTAAGACATAAAGAGTGAGACAGAGAGACAAAAAGAGACATATTGAGACAAACACCGACACAGAGATTTAGAGACATAGCCACAGATCAGAGATTCATAGAAAAAGACATAGCCACAGACTTAAAGGTGAATTGTGAACATACAAACAGACTTACAGATACAGAAAGAGCCACAGGGAGATACATAGGGTTACAAAGAAAACAATAGAAAGAGGAGAGACAGAGAGGATCAATCATTTTCTTGTCTTGTAGAATCCAGTTACGTAGTCTCTTAAGGTCAGCCACGAACTGGCGCTACATAAAAGCCTGTGTCTGTTTAATAAAGATTTAGCTGTAGCCATTTCAAGCATCAGATCTGTTCTCTTAATTAGATTTTGCGCATCTCTACCCTCAAAACTAATCATAGATGCAGCACATGCTGCAGCTGCAGCAGCAGAAGCGCTGACTCAGGCTAAGTCTGCGCGCTTGACTTGATTTTCTTCTGCGTCATCATCGTCTTCAACCGAATGATGCTGTCAGCTGCTGATGCTAACTATTTCCAATGCACATCCTATGGATGCCCCACCTATTAATGCTCCTACTATTGATGCTGCCTCTATTTACGCTCATTCTATTGAAGCCTTCCAAAACTGGTTCAGAAGCAACTTCAGATGCTACTTAGACTAATATTGCTGTTACTTATACTGTTGTTGTTAATGATGATGATGATGATGATGATGATGATGATGATGATTATGATGCTTGAGCTGATATCTTTGCTTTAAATGCAGCAACTAAAGCTGCTATGCTAGTTCTGCTGCTACATTAGAAGCTAATTGCACAACAATTGCTTCTAAGTTTGCTACTTATGAAGTTGCTGCTGCTACTACAACTTATGCTGTAAGTGATGCAGCTACTTATGCTGCTGCCAGTACTTCTAGTGCTCCTGCTAATTAAGCTGCTACTGGCGCCATAATTGTTACTACTGAAGGTGCTACTGCTGCCATGGTTGGTATAGGTGGTGCTATAATTGGTGGCGATGCTTGAGTAACTGCTGCATCTGAAGCTGAGGCTGAGGACATCTTGTGCAGCAACTATTTGTCGATCGGAAAACAGCATGCCCCACAAAATTAGATTTCATGTTTACAGACATCGCGTGTGTTCTGCTCATTAGCCCATTTTTCACATACAAATGACATTAGCCGTTGCGTCACAGGTTGAAATCTCGAGCCTTCCTTTAGCACTACTATCTCTCGACGACATGTAAACGTACAAGAAACCGTTTAACAAGCTTTTCGGTCTTCTGATGTCTGGGCTTCAGCTTAAAGAATCTGTAGGGCTTACATACCTGTCAATAAAAATTCTCCGATTAAATGCGCCATTAGCTTCCTTGATAGGTATGCTTGTGCATATTACTTTAGGTCATTTCGAGACAGCATAGCTCCACGCCAAATTAAGACCAAGTTGATGACAAATTGACAGACAGAAAGGTAGAGGGGAAGACAGAGGGACAGCCTGTCCGTCTGTCCTTCTGTCTTTCCCTCTAACTTTCTGTCTGACTGAAAGACGGACGGGAGGAGTGACTGACACACTGGCTGACTAACTAGCTGACTGATTGAATAACTAACTGACTAACTGATGGCTGATTTACTGTCTAACTGACTGAATGACTGATTTACTGTCGGTCTGACTGAAAGACTTACTGACAGACTTACTGACTCACTGACTCACTGACTGCCTGACAGACTGAATGACCGACTGAAAGACTGATTTACTGTCTGTCTGACTAACTTACTTACAGACGTTGTGACTGACTTACTGACTAAATAACTGACTGATCCGCTGAATGGCTCACTGATTAACTGAATGACTGACTGATTTACTGACTGACTTACTGACTAACTAAGTGTCTGATCGGCTGAATGGCTGACTGACCGACGGACCGACGGACCGTCCGACCGACTGAATCAGCTAGGCTGGCCGGTCGACTGGCAACAAGAGACCGCGGGAGAGTTATGGGCAGAACCGAACGACAGAGATGTTCGTCCGAAGCCACAAGATCCCATCGGATGACTTCGGATGAACAACGAACGCTACCACTCGAAGGAATTTAAAATCAGCTACATAATTCTTGCAGCAGTATCTTTTCTAGTGCACGTACTTCTTAACGGCTTTCTTTAACTTCAAAGGCACTGATCGATGGCTCTCTATAGAACTTTCGATATCCCTTTTGCTCCCATGGGTGTTCTAGGCAAGTGCGGATTTTACAGCCTGCCGAATGCTGCCACACTTTGCAACTACACACACATTCAAACACGCACTCACACACATACACAGAGGACAGCGTTTGAAGCCAATCGCCTGAATAGATCTCAGCTCGTGGTCTTGCGATCGAATCGTTGATTCTGTATACGCCTATTATCATCGATCTCCATATAGGCCACGAGGGTCAGATAAGAGTCGTGGGAGATCGAGCGAAGCACTTACGTTCTACGAAATTTAACCAAATCCAATTTCCTCCTCTGACCTAAGGTCAAGGACACCGAGCGACTAGGGTGTAAATAATTCGCCATTTTTATATCAACGGCTTTTGTAAAAAATAAACTTAATGATTTTAAGCAAACTACTTTATCCGCTTTGTTCCTTCATTGGTTTAGTTTCACACGAGGCAACGAACACCGGTTTATTTTAGTTTGCAAGACTGATTAACACCAACACATCATATGAGCTTGAGTAGGCAGCGCTTTTGGAGGCACGCAAGAGGCGCTATATAAAGTGAAGATAATTAACTAACTAACTAATACTATCTTTCTTCTTGACTGTCCTCGCCATGTTGCTAGGTGCATCTTTCGGTAAAGGAGTTACACAAATTCCCGCTACATTATGTTGATAATGTTACTGAGTATAATCATAGTCTCACACTTATATAGCTACGGTTCAACTCTTTAAAGGTGTTATTACTTATTTGTTACATACTAGGCAATGTTTGAATGAAGGTTACTCGGTTCGTTTTACTTCGCCCCTCTTGTTTGTCTGGTTGAGAGCCCCTGGGGGCCCTGTTGAAGCGCTAGATAAATATTTTTACAGTGTGTAATTTATGACGACGCGACCAAATTTCAGTCGCCTGAGGTGTATCCACAACACTGGGTCAAAGTACAGGAACCTCATGACAAAAAACGCCCCCTGGGCCTTAAGATAGCAAACACGAGTCGGCGACATCAGCCGATTTCTCATTAAGCGCTTAGCTGATTCTTTATCGCCTGACCGTAATCTACACGTATAAAATGCGTGCTTAAGCGGATCAGCCTATCGCTGAAATCTATATAAAGCTCGGTTAAGACCGCGGCGCTCGGTTGGAAAAGGCTCATGTCCAGGTAATTTGCTTGGTTGATTGTGCAACACGCGACAGGCAGCTTAGCTGTATGTGTGCCTGAGTGTGTTTGTGTGTATGTGTGCCTGTGTGTTTGTGTGTATGTGTGTGTATCCAAGAACACTCTTTGTTTCAGTGACTGCCTTTCCACCATGCTAGGGGCTTGTTGGCGCTTTAGCCGAGTAAGCCTCGTTCTGTTGTGTAACAGCCTCGCTTGCTTGAGGCACAGACGCTCGTTTACTGGCTCAATGATTGAGAGGAGGAAGTGTTGACTCATATATTCTCGGCGCGTGATCGATCGATCAGTTGTCAAGTCGTGTGACTCCGATGTTTTCCATCCTTTGTTTGCTATTTCAGTATTTTTCTTACCAGCGTCACAACACAATACTTGGGTTCTTTATCAGTTTCAAGACCCAGCTGTTCCGCAACCTATAGCCTTTACGAAAGAAATTATCTGATCCATCATACGAAATCACCAATACTTCACCTCTTTCAGTTTCTGCGCTGGTCTTTCACTCAAGGCTGAAAACATTTCTTTTCAAAAAATCTTATCCTGATTCTTCCTCTTCCACTTATCTCTCCTCTCGCTTCGATTTCAAACACCATCCACCATAGACGTCCGACTGTCTGACTGCCTGACTCCTGGGTCTTGACCTGGAACCGAACCCTTTTGGCTATCAATTTTGTTTTGACTGAGCACCTGTGAATAAACTGGTTCCCGCGATTTAGCTTTCGTTGGGCGCTGCAGAAATCTCGAGATTACGATTACGATTTATAGATTATGCCATCGTTTCTTAACAGTCAGGAAAATGTACCTTGGAAGATGTCCCAACCATATTTTGTTTAAAGTTCAAAGTTGAAACTCGTCATTCCATCAGTCCTTCGAACTAAAAGTAAAATGTGGAGATTTTTGTCAAATTGACCCACATTTATGGCTAGTACAAGTCCATCAACGGTTGCTGTGTATACGATATTACATGGCGCTTATTATATATAGACCCTAAGCGAAAATCAGTATACAAACATTAAAAGATGCGTGCTTTAGTAAGACTTAAACTGTCAATATTAGAATATTGTAATAAAGTAGTAAGTGAAGAAATTGCAAGTGCAATTACAAAGTTGCTAGTCTTGAGTTATGGCATATCATGTCCGTACCCGTCTTTAGTGCGGTGACAGCTCAAATTGCAATTCTGATTCGGTATCTGATTCAAGTCTGGTCAGCAAATTAATGGAGTCAGGAAGTGTGTGGCGATGCTCAGGCATAACTTTCAGTGAATATTGCTTTTGTTGTACATCATTTGTCAACTTTGACTTGTAATCCCGGATCAGCGTCAGTCCTCTCGCGACCGTTTCATTGACATTCACTGAGCGCAACCACGATTTGCAATGAGGCAAGATAGTCCTTTGTTTCATTCCAGCTTCCTGGTGAGGAATTAACACTTCAGTTCCAGGATCTGAAAAAATGTTCCTGTATTGGTTGTAACAAAGAACTTAGTGGGCTGTTAAACAGCTGACTGAAGGATGGCAAACCGACATACTGGGCAAAACTTTCAAAGGCCTAAATATACTCCAATTTATATAAAATTCCACCTGGTTTATCATTTTGTACAGCGGACTTGTTTGGCACCTTCCGGTTTTCAAAAATTAAAACTATATTTGTGCCATGTACGCGTCGACCAAACTAATGTACATACATACGCGCATAGGCGCACATGTATAAATATATTACATAAGTCTATAGTTATACGTTCTGACAGATCACACAAGTTACTCTGTAAATATAGTGATTATATACCAATTTGTCTGTCTGTCGGTCGGTCAGTTTGTCAGGGTGTCTGCCTGTCTGGGTGTCTGTCAGGGTGTATGTCTGTCTAGGTGTCTGTCTGTCTGGGTGTCTGGGTGTCTGTGAGGGTGTCTGTCTGTCTGTCAGGGTGTCTGTCTGTCTGGGTGTCTGTCAGGGTGTCTGTCTGTCTGGGTGTCTGTCAGTGTGTATGTCTGTCTAGGTGTCTGTCTGTCTGGGTGTCTGTCTAGGTGTCTGTCTGTCTGGGTGTCTGTCTGTCTGGGTGTCTGTCAGTGTGTATGTCTGTCTAGGTGTCTGTCTGTCTGGGTGTCTGTCTAGGTGTCTGTCTGTCTGGGTGTCTGTCTGTCTGGGTGTCTGTGAGGGTGTCTGTCTGTCTGGGTGTCTGTCAGTGTGTATGTCTGTCTAGGTGTCTGTCTCTCTGGGTGTCTGTCTGGGTGTCTGTCTGTCTGGGTGTCTGTCTGTCTGGGTGTCTGTGAGGGTGTCTGTCTGTCTGGGTGTCTGTCAGTGTGTATGTCTGTCTAGGTGTCTGTCTGTCTGGGTGTCTGTCTAGGTGTCTGTCTGTCTGGGTGTCTGTCTGTCTGGGTGTCTGTGAGGGTGTCTGTCTGTCTGGGTGTCTGTCAGTGTGTATGTCTGTCTAGGTGTCTGTCTCTCTGGGTGTCTGTCTGGGTGTCTGTCTGTCTGGGTGTCTGTCTGTCTGGGTGTCTGTGAGGGTGTCTGTCTGTCTGGGTGTCTGTCAGTGTGTATGTCTGTCTAGGTGTCTGTCTGTCTGGGTGTCTGTCTAGGTGTCTGTCTGGGTGTCTGTCTGTCTGGGTGTCTGTGAGGGTGTCTGTCTGGGTGTCTGTCAGTGTGTATGTCTGTCTAGGTGTCTGTCTCTCTGGGTGTCTGTCTAGGTGTCTGTCTGTCTGGGTGTCTGTCTGGGTGTCTGTGAGGGTGTCTGTCTGTCTGGGTGTCTGTGAGGGTGTCTGTGAGGGTGTCTGTCTGTCTGGGTGTCTGTCAGGGTCTGTCTGTCTGTATCTGTCTCTCTGGACTTAAAGCTCGTAATGTTACTGCGTCCA
Source organism: Norana najaformis (assembly GCA_964023275.1). Lineage (NCBI taxonomy): Eukaryota > Metazoa > Annelida > Clitellata > Crassiclitellata > Hormogastridae > Norana > Norana najaformis. Next base: position 21,177,209 of record OZ029922.1, read on the forward strand.
AGTGTTCCGATCAAAGTCACGTGAAACATTAAGTCGATTCTTCTTTCGTCGGATGACTGAATCGGACGTGTGAAATGCTTTCGATTAGCGCTTTATTACGCCCGAATGCACATAAAAGAAACAAAAATGTCATAACAGTGCTACAAACACAATTTCAAGCGTACATACTGCGAAAATGTTCGTCAATGTTGAATGAATGAATGAACAAATAAATTAACTTGTTGTCGAATAAATTTTTTTATAAAGGATTTGACGATTGGCTGGTGAGTTGCATTTGTCGTGTAAGCGCTTCAGCTGAAAATATAGCTGTCTTACCCTACGCATATTGTTGTTGTTGTCGTCGTTGTCGTTGTTGGAGCTCGCAAAATAATTACTCGAATGATATCTAGAGTCATCTGTCTCTCTTTCTTATACGCAACATTGTTGCGAGTTTTAAATGCACAACATAAACTTCAGGTCACGTTACAATGCTTACGTGCTTGAATATTAATGGAGCGTTTTAAGAACCTCCCATACATACATACATTCATACATACATACATTCATACATACATACATACATAAATACATGCATACATACATGTATGCATACATACATACATATATACATACATATATACATTCATACATACATACATACATACATACATAAATACATGCATACATACATGCATACATACATGCATACATACATACATATATACATGCATACATACATGCATGCATACCTTCATACATACATGCATACATACACATTCAAGCATGCACACACATACATACACACATACACATATATATATACATACACACATTCAAACAAACACACACACTCCTATCATACATGCGACACACATTACGATTTACATTACAATTTAGGCAAGTGTACGTGGAATCCTTGCTAAGAGTGAATGTCGTTAACTCGCTAGCAATATAAAAGAAATGTAAAAGCTGTCGCGATTACTCAGTGTATCAACTCTAATCTCCCTATCTCCATCTAACTCCCTCTCCAACCGACCAATGCTTCCTGTCGCCTCGATTTCGACTGCGCTGTATCTCTTTCCCTTAGGAATTTTGTCTCGGTCAGAGGACGATATATCTGACTGGACGGCGTTTTCTCCCATCAGACGACTTGGCTTTAGACTGACCTGATGCTTGGAGCTGTTAGGTGCTAAACTGATTGACAGTAAATAATAAAAATTGCATTATCTCAAAACATTGATGTGAAAAAAGCTGTTAGGTGCTAAACTGATTGGCAGTAAATAATAAAAATTGCATTATCTCTGAACATTGATGTGAAAAAAGCTGTTAGGTGCTAAACTGGTTGGCAGTAAAGAATAAAAATATATATTTCCTTTAGAGCTAAACATAGATGTGATGAATTCGACTGCAAAATTGCAAAATGTAATGTGTTTTCTATAATGGATGGGCAACTGCAACACAGCACTGTATGTGTGTGGATGGAAGAGACTGCAGGACTGAAAATAGCACGATATCCCAGAGTAATGTAGGAAACTATAGTTAATTCAATTACTATTCTTATACCCTTGTTGCAGATTGTCTTGGAATATGGAAGAAGATACCAGTTTTAAGTTGAAATTTATCTTCCAAAACTATTTACAAGCAAAACATGACTGACGTAGAGCAAAACGTCGCCGGCATACGGCGACAGACCAGCGGTATCGTAATCGTAATCGTAATCTCAAGATTTCTATAGCGCCCAACGAAAGCTAAGTCGCGGAAACCAGCTTATTCACAGGTGCTCAGTCAAAACAAAATCGATAGGCAAGGTTGGTTTGATTCCAGGTCAAGATCCAAGAGGCAGGCAGGCAGGCAGGCAGGCAGGTAGGCAGGCAGGCAGGCAGGCAGGCAGGCAGGCAGGCAGGCAGGCAGGCAGGCAGGCAGGCAGGCAGGCAGGCAGGCAGGCAGGCGGGCAGGCAGGCAGGCAGGCAGGCAGCCAGGTAGCGGGTGAGGTGGGTGATGTTTGGATTCAGATCTGCAAGATAAAAAAGGGGAAGAAGAGGAATCAGGATAGGAAAACCTCATAAAAGGACAAATAAAACACCCACCAACAGTCGACGACGAAAAACAGATCAAAACGAAGTAAAACGGCTCCGTAGAACCAAAAAAGTCACCCACATCGGAAAACCAGACACGGCTGCCCCGAGACACACGGACAAAAACTCGGTCGCTCGGGACCAACAAAGGAAATCCAATCTGCGCCAAAGTTAAATACATACGGGCGCCTTTCCCGACAAAAACATCTACAGAAGGCGTACAACTCAATCTACTCGGTCCTAACCACATACATACACACACATACATACATACACACATACACAGTCATACATAGATACATGCATACACACATACACAGTCATACATAGATGATAGATACATGCATACACACATTCAAACAAACATACATACAAACATAAATACATAGGCACAGTCATACATAGATACATGCATACATACATACATACATACATAAATACATAAACACAGTCATACATACATGCATACACACACATACATACATACATGTACATATGCACATGCTTGCATGCATACAGACCTGTACATACATAAATACATACATAAATACATATGCTCATTCTAACATACACACATACATACCTGTATATACATACATACATAGATGCACACATATATGTATACATGTGCAACTCCATGCAGACAGACGTTAGACAGATAGGTGCTTCTTGATCCCATTCATTTCCAGTGACAACAATACAGTGATGAAATCTAACGAGAGAGAGAGAGAGAGAGAGAGAGAGAGAGAGAGAGAGAGAGAGAGAGAGAGAGAGAGAGAGAGATAGAGAGAGACGAAATTAGAAATAGGTTTGGGTCAGTGCGGTTAAAGACTGTTTGGTATTTTTGTGGTGCATTCAATGCTCCAAAGAGGTTTGCGTGGCATTCATCTAAACCTATCAAATAACACTGACTATTAAATAACATTGGCAAATGGCCTTAATGCCATAAATCATTGCACAAATACATGGTGTTTACATATTGAGAAAGTAGCGCTACAATAATGATTCGTATATTTAAGCGTTCATAAAACATTGAATTTTGACCAACCAGAGTGCCTAAAATTAGTCCTCATTCCCCAGAGTTATTATTATTCAACCAGGTCACCTAATTGTCTTTCTCTGGTTGTTCCGAAATGTAGAGCTATTCTTGATGGACGAGCTTTTCCAACTGCTAGACCTAAATTTTTGGAACTCTTCCTGCATCTATTCATTCTGATCAGTCTTTGTGTCATTTCGGTGGTCTGAACCTGGACCAACCTTTTTCGGTTGGGTTATCTCGCCTTTAGGCTGCCTCTCTGTTTCAGTGGACTGATCTCCGTATTGACATGATCACGGCTTGGTTTTGGTGCGCCATCTGTTGATGTCTTGTCCATTAAACACCGGCGCTATGGAAGTTGCTAATTAATAATAATAATAATAATAATAATAATAATAATAATTATTATTATTATTATTATTTTCATTATTATTGTTGTTGTTGTTTTTTCTCGAGGTACATATGATCCCTTTGGGATTTAAAAACTTATTCGAGAAAAAGTAAATAATAATAATAATAATAATAATAATAATAATAATAGTAATAATAATTCAGGGACTATTAAACCACCCGCATGGCCATTGTCAGAAGAAGAAGATGATGATGGTTGCAGTAGGCCTAGTCATGATTAAGATTATAACGATGAGGGAGAAGGGGAATAAGAGGCAAAGAAAGAAAAAGAAGTATAATAATACTGATAATCATGGTGATTATGATGATAATGTAATGCCTTGTAGTCACAGATTTTAGCTTACTTATAATTAATTATAATTAACGAAAAATTTTAATAGCCTCTTCGAGTTTCTATTTTTAAATTTGATGATATTTTAATGTCACCACACATGGCCAACTGGCCATAGTACTTAGCATTCTTTCAGAGAACCAATCAATTGTTACCAACAAGTACGCATCCTTCATTTTCTCTACACCGGCATGTAGACAACACATCGACGAGAAGGAAGCCGGTACAGTCGACTGAATACTGGCGAAATCCAATAGATTTATTCTATACGTAAGAATCGATTGAAGATTTCTCCAGAACAGGGACCGCCGAAGTCCGGAGACGGAAGTCCGCTGGGGCAAGTGGACAGAATAGCGTCGATTCTGTCGGGATTCCTTCGCTTGCCCGAGTCATCCGTCTTGCATGGCATGTCCCGTTGTCTCAAGCACCAGTCTGAGGTATAGTGGCCTACTATGCTGCACTAGCTAACACAGACTATAGCACGCGGACACTTAAACACACGTACACAAACACAAGCAGACGCAAAAAACACAGACAAGAACACACACAAAAAGAGACACAAACACCCAAACTCACAGGCACGAACACACACAGTCACACAGACATCCAGGAAAACGCAGGCATACAAAAGGCACCATACAAGTTAATAACTAATTCGGCTGTACTTCAAACTACGCACAAATTACGAAATTAAGTCTTATGTTTTCAGTCGGAGGCTTAAAGTCAATTGATCGCGCTAATTGAAGTGGTAGCGCCATATGTTTGTCTGTCTGTGTCACAATACACTACGCGGATGTTACAAGCTCTATAGGTCCTACCTACATTGGGGAAACGACAATTTAATGACAAGAGGTGTTACTAAACTAAGGAAAAGTCTAATAATTCCAATGTAAAGCCATCATCATCATCATTACCACCACCACCACCATCACCACCATCACCACTATCATCATCATCATCATCATCATCACCATTATCATCATCATCATCATCATCATCATCATCATCATCGTTATATACGTCCTTAATATAATGTTATCAAACAATTGGAATGCCTGTCCTGTGTGTGTGTGTGATTGAGTGGCCTGAAGAATATAGGGACGCAGCGCAATTTACCATCATCCCAGGAAGTGACCGTCGATGAACGCCTGCTGCGAATGCTTCATTCATATGTCGTCATTCCTCATTCTCAACGCAACAAGAACCAGGAACTCTGAACATGATGTCAAATTCCGTCAATCCTCGAGGGAACTCAATTGCTTGGGTTCTATGCCTGTGCGAGAGCCCGCCAGTGGTGACTTTTCCATTTATCGAAGCATCATTTCTTAACCAACTTGTTGTACTTAATTAACTGTAACTTCATGTAGACTGAGGAAAGCCTTAACGACGCCCTTAGCAAGCGTTGTAAAAATATTCAGTTACCTACATTGATATTTAGGTACTTTTTAAAGTTGTAGACGAACCTCAAGTTAATTGATGTAGTAGTGTTAATGTTAGCATGCACTGGAAGGTTGGAATACTAGTAATAGTAGCAGTTACGCTGATGCTGAAATTTCTTGATGGATTGTTAGTTGACTAAATGTGCATGTGCTTGTGTATGTGTGTGATTATATAAATAGCCTATATATTTTTATTTTGATACCTTCTCCTGCTAGCTGTATTATATACATTCATGTCAAGAGATCTACTTTTGCAATGCAGTCTTGAATTAGAACAGTCGTTTTCGTTAAATTCGAAATTTATGAAGCGCAGCTGATTCACTAGAGCTGAGTCAAGTCAATAGAGATGCCGTAGAAAGTAAAAGAATCGGCTGCCGAAGAGAATGCTTCATGGCTGTCGTTCAGGAAACATGTATTCAGGCCATTACTCACGATCTTTAATAAAAGCCGAATTAAATTTAATGCTGCAACAGAAGCGTAGAATGGTGAGAAACAACAATTCAGCTGTAGGCAGAAGCAAATACAATTTACAGGCACATACATACACACCTACACACATAAACATGCGCACCTACACAGACGCAAACACACAAACACACACTCGTTTACAGAAGCACACGTGATCAGCGACAACGAGACACGCAGGAAGCTGCGGACAGTTTTGTCAATTTCTTCATCTTTATTGTTTCTAATTTCTTCGTTGCTGCAATTATTTCGTCTTTAATGACCTCTATCTCGAATCCTGCTTCCATTTCCCTGTGGAAATAGGCCGACGGAATCATCCGATTCTCCGTTTTCCATCAGCGGCTCGTACTCTCCGTCCTTTAATTGATTTCCGAAACGTGCTGCTTGTCACGTCAGTGGGAGCCTTTGTGTTTCGTCGGCTCTCTCCTGAGCCGTGATTTTCCCGACCTCATTCCAATTAGACCTACATGTGACCTGTTAAGCCTACTATTTACCAGCTAGGCCTACATTTTACCAACTAGGCATGAATCTTGCAATTAGACCGACCTAAGGCCAATTAGGCCTGCATATGATGTGTTCAGTCTTCATTTAATCAACTAGAGGTCTACATTTACCAACTGGGCCTACCTGTTAACAATTAGGCCTACATCTAAAAAATTAGGTAAACTTCCTTCCAATTAGATTTACATCTGACCTGTTAGGTCTACATTGTATCAAATAGGGGTACTTCTTAGCCTTAGCAACTAGGCCTTCATTTTACCAGCAACTAGGCCTTCATTTTACCGATCAGGCCTAATTTTCAATTAGACCTGTTAGGTCTACTTTTACTCTATCACAAGTGAAACCGATATAGTTCTAATTAGATCCATACACTACCTGGTGGGCCTAAATTTTACCAATCTTAAGTCCTATAAATAATGCTCAAATTTTAAACAGTAGGCCGATATCATACGGGTGAGGCCCATATTTAACCCGCTAGACTTACATTTTCCAAATAATAATGTGTTTTTCTCAAGTGTCTCACCTGTGTCTTATCAATTTAAATTCTATAAATCAGGCCTAGATTTTATTAGTTAGTCCAGAGTCTTACCCACTAGGCTTAGATCGGGCAAGGCTTTTATCATGTTCTTTTGAATACCTGATAGGTAACTTGCAGTAATTATTGAGTCCAGCTTAGGAAATGCACAAGCAAGCATGTGTTCATTTAGGTTTGTTTATTTATTGCATTTATTAGATGCGGAAGATCAGCAACTCTGAAGCTGATGCGCGAGACAAGTATGCTCGAACAACTTCTCTAGGGTCACCACGGAGTCAACTCATCAGGCTCGAACCCGCAATTGTTGGAATACAGACCCAGCGCGCTACCTACTAGTCAACCATGTAGTAATCACGGAAGCATGTATATTTTTGTGTATACTGGTAGGCAAGTAAAAGTCATACAATTCAATAATTTAATAAGTAAGTCAATTGAACAACTAGAAAGATGAGAAATAATAGTTTTGTTGAAATGAATTGTTTAAAAATATTATACTCTAAAATTCACAAAATCGAGTGGAGACATATTGTGAAACGGGCATCGGACACCTACGGGCATTGAGCCCTCGGTTATTGATGATGATGATGATGAAAATTCACAAAAGATTGTGTTTTCCTCCAACGATGCGTGTAGTTTAAGTCAGGCGAAAGGATGGACTAACGACTCCAGGCATACATTCTGCCTGAGTTATCGTGCTGACCGAGAAGTTCAGGGTATTCTCAGGTCTCCGCGTAAACTACATGTACGTCAGCCGTTTATAAGCGTTGGGAGGCTCATTGATTCTGCTTGGAATTATTTACGAAGCCGCGCTTTCAGGCAACCGGTTTCGCTTGAAATATCTGACGCTTTGTTTCCACGAAGAAACGAGTCTTCGCGGAATTGTTCAGGGGGATCGTTACCCCAGCGCGGACACAGCAGCCCAAAAAACAACGCCAAAAGCCAAATGGCGCACGACAAAAGACACCCTCGATGCAGGATAGTTTGCTGGGGGGCAGAGAAAAGCAACTTCAGCGGAATTCCATTGTCTGGCGTGATGTAACAGCATCTAGGGATGCTATTTCCATTTTGTTAGTATATTTACTGATGACTTTGTATCAAGGACGAGGAACGTAGATTGTATTCATTCATCAGTCCTCTTTCCTCAAGTTCGTCATTATTCAACCAGGTCCTCTTATTGGTTGTGCCGAAATAGAACTGATCTTGGTTAATGAGCTTGTTAGGTAGCAAGACCTAAAGTTTGGAATTCTCTTCCTGCACATATGCATTATGCTCAGTCTCTTGTGTCATTTCATTCTCAACTTAAGACTGACCCTCTTCAGTTGGTTTATCTACTATAGTCTGAATCTCTGTTTCCGTGGACTGACTTCCCTAAGATTGACCTGACTGAAGCTTGAAGTTGGTGCGCCATCTATTGAGGCCTTGTGCCTTAGACACCGGCACTATAAAAGTTTCTTATTAATAAGTTTGTATATGTATGTATGTTCTGTTAGTGTGTCTATATGTATGTATATATGTATGTATATATGTATGTATGTATGTGTATGCATGTGTGTTTCAAGACACTTAATATAGTACGCTTTAAGTACTTAAAAAACGTTAGAATCAAGACTATATCACTGACCTAAACAAGTGTGTTTTAAGATAGTTTTGGAGAATCTTGAACATTATTATCTCTTCGACGGGGAGCCAGTGGAGGGTTTCCATCAAATAAGTCAAAATATGTGAAAACTTGGCAGATTGGTCAGTAGTCGGGGGCACATTTAGGAGGACTGAAGCTGAACTTCGGCAAACTGGCAAGGATGGAATTACAATAGTCGAAGCTCTCCAGTATAAACAAATGTACATAGGTCTATGTGGCAGTAAACTACAAATTGCGCCGCATGATTTGTCTCTAATGTAGCTGATAGTAGCAAGACCTGCAGAGAGAGACAGAGACAGAGAGACAGAGAGAGACAGAGACAGAGGAGAGACAGAGAGAGAGAGGAGAGTTCACATTGTCCAGCACAGACAATTCTTCTTCCAGAAACTCATCAGATCGCGGTCGACGATTTGCTGATTCCAATCAGGGAAACGCGATTTTATCGTTTCTTCTTCAATCTTTGAGGGCGCCTGGCGGGTCCCTAGCCAGATGTACCGCGTGCGTCTTCGTCTGGTTTAACAGGACCCGACCGGAAGACACCCATGACTTTGCTTGTGCCACAGTGGACTTCTTAGACGATTCATAGACACTTGCGTCAGACAGTAGCATGCACTGCACAGTACCGTTGATTATCGTCGGCGTACTGCCCCCCCCCCGTGGTACACCACATGGAACTGGTCTGCAACCCGTGCAGTTTGAACTCACGGCCAGCATCATCACTCGCTCATCCATGAAGGACTTGTGCCGGTCCAAAAGTCGACAACCAGTTCCATAAGAGGCACTGAAACGCGTGATCTGTATATCATAATAATCGACAGTGACAAATCCGGCCTTACATCAAGGAAACCTAGCAGCTTGGCGCGTCAATGGCATCGCAGATGTCCCAACTCAGTCTGCCTAGGACCGTCTGCTTAGAATTCTCTCTTGAAGTTGGACTGTAGCTTCAGCATAAGATCGTTTGCTTTTAAATAACATCTGCAGAGCAACTATTTTCCCAATGACCAATAATTGTTCGAAAATGGCCGGTAGTTGATGATATATTAATCTGATCCAGTCTCTGCTTCTTCAGCGAAGATTTGTGTTGGCTTCAGCTCTATCTATATCAATATGAGTATGTCATACATACATGCATGGTATCCATCCAATGAATGCAAGGCAGCTTATTTAGACCTTCCCACTAGCTTTGGCAGTCATTTACCGACCTCGAAGAGATGGGTTGGGCTAAGTAAACATCAGATGAACACGTCACCCGTGTAAGCTTTATTCGGGCTTCACGCCTGCATGCCAGCCACTTATCAGCAGCGCAAGTGCCGCAGTGGGAATTTTATGTCTTATAAAAGCTGCCGTTTTATAGAGTCTAAGACAATAAAAGCATCAGTACACAAACTTTTATTTTTATTAGAAGAGAATTCCTCGTGTTGCAACTTTAGCTAATGTCATTACATCATAAATGTCAGTAAAAGCATTTGCAATTTATCTGCAAATCAAACTCATCCACTTCTTATTGTCTGCTGTTCATCAAAACCTACATAAATCAGCGATTTGTCTTTATGTCTGAAATCGTTGTTCAAGCGAAATTCACAAATCTATACCGAAACTAAAACAGTCTTTAAACTTCCTTTTTTGGAAATGACATTGATGGCTTTAGCCTTGACAGCAAAGCAGAGAAACTGGAAAAACTTCATAAGATATTGTGCAGCGTAATTAGAAATAAAAAAGCAGTAAGATATAAACTTCTATGGTAACTGGAATTGACAACGACTTCACTTTGTCACTCGACTGAAAAGGTTCACCGGGTTCATAAATCCAAACTATGGATATATTCGACATGCAAATTAATTAATTAGCTTTTACAGAAGAAAGAAGAAAACAATGTAAAATGGCCCATAGCATACATCTGGAAGAATAGTAGTGTAAACGAAAGGAGGCAAATTATAAAGCATTTGATAAATACTTTTCTAGAAAGAAATTACAATGATTCGATCTATCAATCATTAGCGTTTCATGCATTTAAGCACGACCTAATCGTATTGATAACCACGATGATCATGATGATACTGATGACGATGATGATACTGATCAAACGACGATGAAGATGATAATAATAATAACGAAAGAGATGACGATGATGGATGATGATGATTATGATGGATGATGATGACGATGATATTAGTAATTAATTACATGAAACCATTTCTTACTAATTAAGAGCCATATAAGTGCCCTACTTCTTTAGACCTCCATAACCCTCAAAATTCTCTTTTCTTTCATTTTTCTTTCTCCCCTAAATCTTCATCCGTTCGCCAAGCAGTAGTCAGAAATACAAAGCGATAAACGATGGCCGAGGGAACACTTGGCCTTTATATCCTTATCCTTTATATCCATAAGACACTCTTCCGAGACCTATGAAGGTTACACTTGGATTAATCCGACAGATGGAATTCAGCTGCGCGTCCATTTTAAGGTTCTTTTGCTGCAGCTGTTTGACAATCGATCAAGCCCGATTAATCCTCGCCCAAGGCAAAGGAATGACCCGAATGATCCCCCGTGCCGTCTTCCAACTCGACAATTTCAGTAATTGTTGCATTGAGTCCACGACTGAACAGGGTCAGGAACTTAAAAGAAAAGGAATTTGTTGTCATCTTCACACTAAAAATTCCTAATCAAGTCTTTAGGTGAGCGTAGAACTTGCACTTCATTTTAACGGTCAGTCTAAGTTGTAATTACTTTTGCGATAAACTTGTTGCAGGAATAGCCAAATGTTTCAAGACAGTCATAATTAACGTCTTTGCCGTAGAAAGTGAATAAATGACACCATGAGCGCATCATTAAAAAATAATGAGTCATAATCTGCTGGTGATAAGGGCAGTGCCGCTAATTCCACGTATCGAGAACCTTCGCAGTAAATGAATTATTAACCTACGGAAAATGTTGATGGCAGCTTCTGCTAAACATGCGTTCAGATGCAAGTTAAACTTATTCTTTTATTTTTAAATACAGAAGGCCTTCTCACGATATATAATAATGTGAAATGGATAGTGAAGGGTTCTAGGGCCATTAACCTCCAGGAAAATAACCCCCAGTTTTAAACTCCCGGAAATGACCCCAAATTTAGCAACTGCTCAAATGAAGAAAATATTAACACTTGTTTATTTCTTGTAAACATAATTTGTCATGCTAAATTAAAATAAAAAACAGTTTACTTAAGTGAGTTAATAGGAAATGCTGTGTGCAATCCACGCGGATAAGTGACAAAATCTCGATTGTTGCAGTCGGCTTAAATTTCAGTATTCTATTGTCAGCAAATCATTTCCATGGTAGTTTCGGAGTGTGTCCGCCAGTCGTTGGCTGCATTTATAACCTGCTGGAATGCCTTTTGTATGTGGCTCAAAAATCGCCATAGATGCGGATGATAGCTACCAAAGCCTGCTTGAAAACTACGATATCATCCTTCATTTGAATGGCTTGTTCTCGACAGTTCATCCCGGCTTCTATCGAACATATTCCACATTTGCAAACGGAATGAATATTTTTGACAGTCAGCGTGCATTGCGCATTGGTCTTCCATGTAATTGTCCTCGCAGTAATCTAGAAACAGACTTAGCAGCAGTGGAAACTTGTGCTTGCAATACTTCAAAGGCATCACAGTGCTACTGTGATGCCCACAGGGACGAAGGCAAGTGCGGCAATCATTCGAAGTTCCCTTGGGTTGTAATGCATCAATCTGGTTTTGTGGCTGTAGACGGTGAGGTTGAGTTTGACGATACGGGTTTTGGCTTAAATGAAAGAAGCTGCTTTTATGTCGGTGTTGAGTCTGTTGTTTATCTCAATCCGCTACAGTAGACCTAATATCATACTTATTTGTTGTAATAAAATCCCACCGAAATGGTATGGTAAATTTGAGCTAATTTGAACATTAATTTGCATGTAAATGTTGAAGGAACACTATCGCAATTTACTCATTTTTTACTAAGCCCGCTTAAGGTGTACACTTATTAATGCTCCGTAGTAGATTATTCTTGACTTATGAGTAATTTAATCACTTTCTTTCACCTGTTATCACATTTTAAATACGCTTTATATAGATATAGAATGGATGAATTTTGGGGGGTTTACCTGGGGTCATTGCCCATGGGGGTTATTGGCCGGTGGCTTATCCTAGGGAGTTATTGGTCGGGGGTCATTGCCCAAGGAGTTACTTCTGGATCATACTGATTCATTCATTCAATCTTTCATTCAGAGCATTTATGAAGAGCCTCTTCAAGACATCTCCCGAAAGGTGTGCCAGCCCAGCCCCGAAGAAAGAAGAACAGTATTGAAGGGCTGATGGCCAGAACCATGCAGATCCATAGGCAATCTATTCCAAGTAAACTTCTATAGGGAACATAGTCAATCAGTATGACATTATGTAGAGTACAATCACGTGCCATATCTGTCGATGTAACCATACGTAACAACGGTAGCAAGACAAGTAGATATGCTAGGCGTATAACAATCAATGATATCTGGTAACAACCAACGGATCTCCTCTGAGATGCTGACTTTATATGTATCTTGGGATAGCCTCAACTTGGGAATGTCTTCAACTCCTGAACATTGTCCATTGATGCGCGTCACTAGATATTGGCGCTTCATAAATATTGGAAAAAGTAAAGAAATGAAATAAATATGCAACATGGTGCAGCAGAAGACATAATTGTGACTGAAATTCTCATATTATTACAGACAAAATAATTTGGCAGTCGAGTTTAGGTTCAAATAGTATAGCGCCTTTGTAAGGCCCTATACTAACCAACAACACATTACAGTAGCACTAACAGTCAAAAGTTAATGCAAATTAGTACGACAGTAGAATCACAGTGTGTGGCTGTAACCCACAATAACTCTGGTTCATTACGAAACTGCATCCATGTGGGATTTAATTTCTTAAATTATGGAGCAATTCTACGTTGTTACACTTGCACATGACTTTCGGTGTAATTGTTACTAGGAACAAAGGAGGCTTTGAAGTCGACAGAAAAGTCAAGCGTACGATGTTATATGACGTATGTATATCTACTTAAGAATGGAATAAGAATTGCTAACAATCCAAGATTGAAAAGAAGGATTTGGATGATGAAGAACATCGTGAAGAGGAGGAGGACAAGAAGGAGAAGAAGAAGCTTCTTCCTTCGTGTGTTTTCTGAACTTTGTGTTTGAAGGATTTTGCCTGGCCAAAATGTCGAGGAGGAGGAAGTAAATCTCCGAGTCTAGATAAGACTCGAAGTGTTTCTTCGACGAACGAATAAATTCCCTCTCTCTTCGACGACCGATGCCGAGAAATAACGGCGAGTTCCGTTGGCGCTCAGACCGATCGCTACCTGCCTCTGCGGCCGCCAACCACGTGCTCAAACCGGGCTGGTCCGCTGATTCACACCCGGAACTGACCTTTCGGCTGGAACTATAGGGTCGGGTTGCATGCCTGTCGAGGCGATGGTGTCAGCAGCCGAGGCCGAAGCACAGGGGGTGCAAGGGCACAGCCTGCGCGCAAGAATTCGCCGGAACTTCTTTCCGACGAGACAGTAGATGATGAAGTTAACTGCCGAGTTGACGGACAACAGCATGTTGACGAACGAGTTGGCGCAGTAGACGATCGACGGGTCGAGGTTGACGCGGTCGGGTGCCAGCTCCATCGCCGTCACGGCCACCCGGAGGCAGACGTCGGGAAGCTCGCAGACGATGAAGACGCTGATGACGACGACCAACATCAGGGTGATGTTCTCCTTCTGACGCGTCGAGGACTTGGTCATACGGTCGTGGCGTTTCTTGATCGTCTTCAGTGACCGGATGAGGCGGTGGTTGAGGAAGGTGAGCAGGAGCAGAGGACCGAACGTGCGGAAGACGAAGTAGCAGAGAGTCTTGTAGACGATGAAGTAAAGACTGCTCGACGTGAACGAGGACTTGCGCAGTTCCGCCGAGCTACTTCCGGTGCAGTCGTTGCGGACGTAGATGACGGATCTTTCGAAGAAGTGCGGGATGTTGTAGAGCAGAGCGAGGGCGAAGACGACGACGACGGAGACTTTAGCACGTGACAGGCTACGCAGCTTGGTCTTGAACGGCTTACACACGGCTATGTACCTATGCAGCAACATGTGTATAGGTCTATGTATGCATGTCCACTTTATTTGTTTGTGTGTATGTATGTTCGAGTGCATGTATGTATGTATGTATGCATGTATGTATGTATGTATGTATGTATGCATGTCTATCTGTATGTATGTATGTATGTACGTATGTATGTATGCATATGTATTTGTATGTACTTTTGAATCTATGTATGTACGTTTGAATGTATGTATGTGTATGTATGTATGTATGTGTATGTATGTATATGTGTATGTATGCATGAATGTGTACCTGGCTTGAATTAGGAATATAAGTTAAAATAGTTATTAATCGTCAAATTAATAGTTCCTTGATATTATGAAGCCTGCCATATGAGAATGATGATGAAAATCACCCCTATCACCGACATCAATAACATCTTGCAGTAGTGAGGGAAGACCTATACGAGCGGAAACGGAATTTATGAGGAAATGTATGTTGAGTGATGATAGTCTGGGCCAGAGGGCAGAAGATCGATAAAAAGAGACGAAATATATTAAAGGGACATGAATGTACAGTTGGTGATAGCTTGAACCAGTGTGGGCGAGTTCACCCTTTGCTCTTTCCCAAGTGGTACCCTGGCTGTGGGTTCTTACCTATCGACGGTGACCAGTAGGACCATCCAGACGGTCCCCGTCTGTGCAACGGCAGCCGCCGGCCAGAGGTACGGCTCCATGTGGGGAAAGGCGCCGCTTAGACCCTCCAACCTACTCGTCAGGTCGTGCAGGGCTTTGATTGGCTGGATGAAGAGGCACGTCATCAGGTAGGCGGAGTCGACGAAAGCGAGGCTCTGCAGCAGCCATGACGTCGGGTTCGATTTCTCGTTGTCACGTTTCAGCACGGCTATTGTCAGCGCGTTGCCAAGGAAACCGAAGATACAGACGGATCCGACTACGTAGACATCGATGACGAAGCGAAATTCGTCTTTCAGGGAAACTGAAGAGGGCGGACGGTCCGGCTCCAGCAGCCCCGAGGCATTGCTGCTGCCTCCGGAGCCACACATGTAGCCCCACATGGCCGACCCGTTTAGGTCGTCGCCGATGTTGAACTCGTCGAGGAAGCCGCCTGGACCGTCTTCAATATCCACTTCGCCACCGTTTGCCAATATGGCCACCATTTCCTGTCTGTTGTCAGAATAAAAGAAAAAATTATAATAAAAAGAGAAATCGTTTAGTCGGTTGCTGGTCAAGATCCAAGAGTCAGGCAGGCAGGCAGGCAGGCAGGCAGGCAGGCAGGCAGGCAGGCAGGCAGGCAGGCAGGCAGGCAGGCAGGCAGGCAGGCAGGCAGGCAGGCAGGCAGGCAGGCAGGCAGGCAGGCAGGCAGGCAGGCAGGCAGGCAGGCAGGCAGGCAGGCAGGCAGGCAGGCAGGCAGGCAGGCAGGCAGGCAGGCAGGCAGGCAGGCAGGCAGGCAGGCAGGCAGGCAGGCAGGCAGGCAGGCAGGCAGGCAGGCAGGCAGGCAGGCAGGCAGGCAGGCAGGCAGGCAGG
This sequence comes from Norana najaformis, assembly GCA_964023275.1. Classification (NCBI taxonomy): domain Eukaryota; kingdom Metazoa; phylum Annelida; class Clitellata; order Crassiclitellata; family Hormogastridae; genus Norana; species Norana najaformis. Next base: position 21,193,248 of record OZ029922.1, read on the forward strand.
CAGGCAGACGGCTAGGGTGGGTGGTGTTTGGAATTGGATCTGCAGGATAGATAAGGGGAAGAAGAAGATTGCAACACATTAATTGCATAGACTTAAAAATCTGCTACTTCTTCATGCTCTTTAAGCCAGAGGCTGCAACTCAGTGCCAAGATCAAATCTCACTTGCTAAAATCACAGTGCTTAGTCGTTTCTGAACATTTTAGACGTTGGATAAAAAAATTCATTATTCTACATGTCTTCGCTAGTTGTATCATAACTAGTGTATGGGTCTACATGTGAACTGCACATCAACATTAATAGCACAAAGCCGCAATAATCCGATTTAAAATCTGTGCAGAGTTGTGCAATAACCACGTTTAAGCGTTCAGATCAAAATCACACGGAAGGCATTTGACGGGCATTTTCAGAAATGTAGATGCGACAGAAGAATTGGATTGGTTGTGTCATCAGGTATTTATGCATATGTATCTATATATGCATGTATATGTATATATAAGCATATTATTATGATGTGGTGTATTCGTCCCGAAAAGAACTTAAAATACTCGGAGCCTGGAACCTATTCTTAGAGATCCAATCGAAGAGAATGGAACATTCCAAGCTTGTTTAATTCTTTCTGATTTTAGACACGTTCGACATACTTTTAAGACATCGCTGACAGGAAAAAATTAATAGGCAAGCCAGTAAAAGGAAAACAGAAACACACAAAGACTCTGGCAGTAATACATGTACACAACCACACACGCAGACACACATTTCTTCAGACAGGCAATTATATCTATTCCGATATTTAGATTGACAAGCAGATGGACGAAGCTCAAAGAAAGCTGATTCTCCAGACGTCTTCTCTCTACTCAGCCTGGTAACTGTAACTAGCATCCTCAAAATCGCAGCCGCCCACATAAAACACTTTTTTTCCTAATTATGAAGCTTAGGGTTGGTCATTTTCAATTTGTGAAGCCACGATGCCAACAAATTTCAAGCACTCACTAAAGAGGCACAGAGTCATACTGTGGCAAAGATTTCCACTAAAATGCCATAATAAAACATGAAACATATCAGCTTATAATCTGACATGCTTATTATTGCAACGCCTGTATGACGTATGTAGCTGCACCATTATGTAGCGCCTTTTAAGAATCTTTACGAGCGCAAGAAAACAGATGCAAACAAGTAATAATGCAATCATATTTAAAGCACGCATGCTGTCATTGCATATTACGTAAGTCTTACATCATAAAAGTATTGTTTGCGGACAGCACTCAAATTTGTGGTTGTTGGACTTTTATGCAAATAACATTTTACTAGCAAAGTATTTCGCTGTCTCTCAGGAGTTTGCCTTGAAGAAACGCGATAAAATGTGCAATTACAATTACAGTTACATTTTGAAAATTAATCTGACCTCTAGCCTACAGCCGGATTGTAAAAAGAAGAAGAAGAAGAAGAAGCAGAAGAAGAAGAAGTTGATGATGAAGAAGAAAGAGAAGAAGAAGAAGATGATGGTGATGATTATGATGATTATGATGATTATGATGATTATGATGATGATGTGATGATGATGATGATTATGATGAAGAAGAAGAAGAAGCCCAGTTCCTTGAGATGGTCCAATGAGTAAAACGTATACACAGTACGGTCAACACACTCATTTTACAGCTGAGTTGGCTAAAGATTGCAAGTGGAACAGAAATTTTAAAATATCTTGCTGCTCTGCCTCGGATTTGAACCCTGACCATCTCGGCTGATAGTCCAGCACGCTAACCACTATACTATCGTGCACTTTCCCTTTCACTGCAATAAGAAGAAAGCGTGAGGCTGGAGCTAATGTTGAGTGAATGCGATGTTTTTCGTTTTCTGATATTTGCAGGAGTGCAGTGAGTACAAGAACCAAGGAAAACATCTAGACACGGAAAGAAATCTAACGAAGCAGTTGCCGAATTAGAAACACGTAACTTGAGCCAGAACCGGATATTGAATGATGAATCAATTTGCAAGAGACCAAATTGCTGCTACACAGGTACAGCAGATCATCTCACACATGCATCCACGTGCACGCACTTAGAAGCACACACACACACCTGCAGACAGCTAATAAGTTCTATGGTATACTTGTATGCCAGTTTACTTCCTGTAATCAGTTTAAACTACGCTGCTCAGTTTCACCAAAACAACACATACACGGACAGTTTATACGAGTGCAATTTTGTACAAGCAATTTGTTCTTATTAAGCGAACTTATTTTGAAAATTGATCACAGTATCGGAAAAAGCAAGAAGAAAACAACGAGAACAGTTCTCAGGAACAAATGCACAGCCACTAAATACAATTTGCAAGTGATTAAGTGTCGTTGACTGCGTGTCTTTGGCCATTATGCTCAGAACAACATACAGCACTTTAAACTTCGTAGTTAGATATATTAGTAGGTAGTTAGTTACCTGTGGCAATAGGCCATACTTACATTAAATCTAGTAACTGGCTGCTTTGTCACCCGACTAGGTTTCCAACAATCGTAGTAAACGTAAACTCGAGATTTCTACAGCACCCAACGAAGGCTAAATCGCGGGAACCAGCTTATTCACTGGCCTCAGTCAAAACAGAATCGAAAGGCAAGAAGGGTTCTGTTCCTGTTCAAGGTCCAAGAGTCAGGCAGGCAGGCAGGTGGGCAGTCAGACGGCTACGGTGGGCGGTGTTTGGAATTGGATCTGCAAGATAGATAAGGGGAAGAAAAAGAATATAACACATAAATGCATATACTGATAAATATGATATTCCTTCAGTGCTGTTTAAGCCAGGGACTGCAACTCAGTGCCAAGATCAAATCTTAATAAAATCACAGTGCTTAGTCGCTTCTGAACATGTTAGACGTTAGACAAGAAAACTCATTATTCTTCATGTTTTCGCTAGTTGTATCGCTTCATTCTCTGACATTTCCAGGCATTTCATGTTATTTCAACTTTTCTCTTTTGACCCAACAATTTCCGTCTTCTACTTCTGATGATTATGATATATTCTTTATGTCTTCTGGTCCACACAATTTTGCCTGACATTGTCACGCCATAGTAGGTGGAGATTCCTCGTCGATAACTGTGTTGTTGACTTTAAATTCTCTCTGGAGGATTCTTAAAATGATTATTTTAGAGGATTTTGAGACAAGACTGGAAACAATAGGAGAAGATTCAGCGGCAGGTGTGTAACTGATCTAGATCAAACATCTAGCATCACTAGAAGCACCTATATCTACAGAAAAGAACCATTGCCCCATTTTATGCTGCTGCAGTTTTAGGCCTGCTTGGAATGTAATGTAATGTAATGTAACAAACACTTATATAGCGCACTTCAAGTACCTATCAAAATCGCTGATGACACGGCTATCCTACCGATCTACAGGCTTTTCAAGTACTTATGCTATACTGCAAGATTATTAAGCCCTACATTTATATAGAATAAGCATCAAATCCTTGGACCAAGTGATTGTGTCAGATCAGGCGACAGAAAGTCACAAAAAAGCAAATGAACAAGAATGACGGACAAGAAAACAAGAAAACAAATAGATAAAAGCGTGTTTGCGCATCAGTCTGTCTGCATGCCTGTTTTCGGTCTGTCTGTTTCTCCCTTTCTGCGTTTCAAACGCTAGAGATGTCACGCTTCGTTTATGTGTGACTATGTGTTTATGTGGGGCACGGTAGCATATGTGGGGCACGGTAGCATATTGGAAGAGCGTTCGGCTTGTAACGCGGAGAGTACGGGTTCGAGCCTCCTCCGAGACGATTACTGTGTTGGGACCTTGAGCAAGTTCTTAGCTCACAACTGCTCGGAGCCATCGATTGATGCTAAGTCATTAGATAATGGCGCCTAATGAATGCAGAAATAATAATAAACCCTTTCTTTGTCTTTCGTTCATATACTCACAAGCACAAGCATACAAACTGGCATATGTATACACGGAGACAGAGAGCACAAGAGGGAGTTCAAGAGAAAGGTAAGAGCGAGGCGGAAGGTGCGAGAGAAGCATGCCAACAGACAAAGTAAGAAACGAACAGACATAGAGAGATAAAAAAGCAAGTTAGACAGAACAGATTATATTAACAGTTGACGCTAAAGAACTCTAAACAAGACGTTTCTTTATTAATTAGAGCAATTCCCGAAGTTCATCGGTGCTTTCAACCTCGTGATTAATGCAGGTCCGGTCTTTAATTTATGGAACTTCCTGGCCGGATATCATACATGGATTAGGGTCCCTGACGGATGGCCATGCATCCATCCCGTACTTCAGCACTTCCGGGAGTTGTCAACAGACACCGGTGACGTATTCGAGGTTCCGTTCCATGATGGAAACGTCACTTCCGGTGCGTTGCTGATTGCTTTCATGGAAAACTGGAGAGAGACGAGAGTTGTTGTCATGGGTGGGAGAGAAGTTAAGAAGCAGAGTGCAGTTCGTGGCTGAAAACAGTGAGCAGAATCGAAATGTATGGAGAAAATGTATTTTCAGTAGGAGATATAGTCTGAACCAGGGTAGATGTTTCCACACATTTATTTGTTTGGTTTTTGTCTGTGTATTTCTTTGTTTGGCTCTCTGTCTGTTCTCGTCGATGTCGGTCGCTGTTCGTGTCTCAAATTTGTCTCTCTTCTAACTGGCGGATACGTGTTCCTCTTTGACACCTTTTTGCATTCTCTAATTCATTTGGCATCGATTTGCTTCCTAAATCCGGCACTGATGTGTTCCTCATTCTAAAGACTCCTATCGACGATGCTTAAAGAAAATCGCACGGGGTGACGACAGCATTACGGTTTTGGTCGGGTTTCTTCTGTTGCTTGGGGTCACAAGATTTGGGTTCAAGTTAGAGTCTTAGCCAGGTTGCGATTTGTATGAGAATGGAGAATTTCTTCTTTGCTGGTTCAGAACTACAAACCACTGGGAAACATGTTTTCAACGGCACTGCTAATATCTAGAATGCACGAGGGGCCTTTCTCAAAGGCCATCAAGGGTCCATCCAGCCCTGACTCCAGTTGATTAAGTGGCCGCAGGACGGCGCGAAGACAACGCCATGGAGTTGATTTTAAAATGTTATTGAAGGTAAACAATGTCATAAAAATGTGGGTGACAAGTAGAAATTATTGGAAAATGAAAAGCTCGTGCAAAATGTGGCTTACGACGAAAATGGCCATCAAGAATTTTTACAGGGATCACCCAGATGTTTACTTCACTTGGCTCCCTTTGTAAGCTGCTTAATTCCAACGGGGCTGACACCTTCATTGCCTACAGATAGGCCTCACTCTCTTACTCGGACTCGCACATCGCATCCTGGTCTTAGGCGTGCAGGGGTTGATTAAACTGTGATGAAAGCGGTGTTTAAGTGGTTGTATCTCGTCCCTTACTCGGCTTTGAGTGACTAGTTATGGTTAGGTTATATCTCGTCTTTTACTCGGCTTTGGGTGACTAGTTATGGTTAGATTATATCTCGTCTCTTACTCGGCTTTGGGTGACTAGTTATGGTTAGGTTATATCTCGTCTCTTACTCGGCTTTGGGTGACTAGTTATGGTTAGGTTATATCTCGTCTCTTACTCGGCTTTGTGTGACTAGTTATGGTTAGGTTATATCTCGTCTCTTACTCGGCTTTGGGTGACTAGTTATGGTTAGGTTATATCTCGACTCTTACTCGGCTTTGGGTGACTGGTTATGGTTAGGTTATATCTCGACTCTTACTCAGCTTTGGGTGACTAGTTATGGTTAGGTTATATCTCGACTCTTACTCAGCTTTGGGTGACTGGTTATGGTTAGGTTATATCTCGACTCTTATTCGGCTTTGGGTGACTGGTTATGGTTAGATTATATCTCGTCTCTTACTCGGCTTTGGGTGACTAGTTATGGTTAGATTATATCTCGTCTCTTACTCGGCTTTGGGTGACTAGTTATGGTTAGGTTATATCTCGACTCTTATTCGGCTTTGGGTGACTGGTTATGGTTAGATTATATCTCGTCTCTTACTCGGTTTTGGGTGACTGGTTATGGTTAGATTATATCTCGTCTCTTACTCGGCTTTGGGTGACTGGTTATGGTTAGATTATATCTCGTCTCTTACTCGGCTTTGGGTGACTGGTTATGGTTAGATTATATCTCGTCTCTTACTCGGCTTTGGGTGACTAGTTATGGTTAGGTTATATCTCGACTCTTATTCGGCTTTGGGTGACTGGTTATGGTTAGATTATATCTCGTCTCTTACTCGGCTTTTGGTGACTGGTTATAGTTAGATTATATCTCGTCTCTTACTCGGCTTTGGGTGACTAGTTATGGTTAGGTTATATCTCGACTCTTACTCAGCTTTGGGTGACTAGTTATGGTTAGGTTATATCTCGACTCTTACTCAGCTTTGGGTGACTGGTTATGGTTAGGTTATATCTCGACTCTTATTCGGCTTTGGGTGACTGGTTATGGTTAGATTATATCTCGTCTCTTACTCGGCTTTGGGTGACTAGTTATGGTTAGATTATATCTCGTCTCTTACTCGGCTTTGGGTGACTAGTTATAGTTAGGTTATATCTCGACTCTTATTCGGCTTTGGGTGACTGGTTATGGTTAGATTATATCTCGTCTCTTACTCGGCTTTGGGTGACTGGTTATGGTTAGATTATATCTCGTCTCTTACTCGGCTTTGGGTGACTGGTTATGGTTAGATTATATCTCGTCTCTTACTCGGCTTTGGGTGACTGGTTATGGTTAGATTATATCTCGTCTCTTACTCGGCTTTGGGTGACTAGTTATGGTTAGGTTATATCTCGACTCTTATTCGGCTTTGGGTGACTGGTTATGGTTAGATTATATCTCGTCTCTTACTCGGCTTTTGGTGACTGGTTATAGTTAGATTATATCTCGTCTCTTACTCGGCTTTGGGTGACTGGTTATGGTTAGATTGTATCTCGTCTCTTACTCGGCTTTGGGTGACTGGTTATGGTTAGATTATATCTCGTCTCTTACTCGGCTTTGGGTGACTGGTTATGGTTAGGTTATATCTCGTCTCTTACTCGGCTTTGGGTGACTGGTTATGGTTAGATTATATCTCGTCTCTTATTCGGCTTTGGGTGACTGGTTATGGTTAGATTATATCTCGACTCTTATTCGGCTTTGGGTGACTGGTTATGGTTAGATTATATCTCGTCTCTTACTCGGCTTTGGGTGACTGGTTATGGTTAGGTTATATCTCGTCTCTTACTCGGCTTTGGGTGACTAGTTATGGTTAGGTTATATCTCGTCTCTTACTCGGCTTTGTGTGACTAGTTATGGTTAGGTTATATCTCGTCTCTTACTCGGCTTTGGGTGACTAGTTATGGTTAGGTTATATCTCGACTCTTACTCGGCTTTGGGTGACTGGTTATGGTTAGGTTATATCTCGACTCTTATTCAGCTTTGGGTGACTAGTTATGGTTAGGTTATATCTCGTCTCTTACTCGGCTTTGGGTGACTGGTTATGGTTAGATTATATCTCGTCTCTTATTCGGCTTTGGGTGACTGGTTATGGTTAGATTATATCTCGACTCTTATTCGGCTTTGGGTGACTGGTTATGGTTAGATTATATCTCGTCTCTTACTCGGCTTTGGGTGACTAGTTATGGTTAGGTTATATCTCGTCTCTTACTCGGCTTTGGGTGACTAGTTATGGTTAGGTTATATCTCGACTCTTATTCGGCTTTGGGTGACTAGTTATGGTTAGGTTATATCTCGTCTCTTACTCGGCTTTGGGTGACTAGTTATGGTTAGGTTATATCTCGTCTCTTACTCGGCTTTGTGTGACTAGTTATGGTTAGGTTATATCTCGTCTCTTACTCGGCTTTGGGTGACTAGTTATGGTTAGGTTATATCTCGACTCTTACTCGGCTTTGGGTGACTGGTTATGGTTAGGTTATATCTCGACTCTTACTCAGCTTTGGGTGACTAGTTATGGTTAGGTTATATCTCGACTCTTACTCAGCTTTGGGTGACTGGTTATGGTTAGGTTATATCTCGACTCTTATTCGGCTTTGGGTGACTGGTTATGGTTAGATTATATCTCGTCTCTTACTCGGCTTTGGGTGACTAGTTATGGTTAGATTATATCTCGTCTCTTACTCGGCTTTGGGTGACTAGTTATGGTTAGGTTATATCTCGACTCTTATTCGGCTTTGGGTGACTGGTTATGGTTAGATTATATCTCGTCTCTTACTCGGTTTTGGGTGACTGGTTATGGTTAGATTATATCTCGTCTCTTACTCGGCTTTGGGTGACTGGTTATGGTTAGATTATATCTCGTCTCTTACTCGGCTTTGGGTGACTGGTTATGGTTAGATTATATCTCGTCTCTTACTCGGCTTTGGGTGACTAGTTATGGTTAGGTTATATCTCGACTCTTATTCGGCTTTGGGTGACTGGTTATGGTTAGATTATATCTCGTCTCTTACTCGGCTTTTGGTGACTGGTTATAGTTAGATTATATCTCGTCTCTTACTCGGCTTTGGGTGACTAGTTATGGTTAGGTTATATCTCGACTCTTACTCAGCTTTGGGTGACTAGTTATGGTTAGGTTATATCTCGACTCTTACTCAGCTTTGGGTGACTGGTTATGGTTAGGTTATATCTCGACTCTTATTCGGCTTTGGGTGACTGGTTATGGTTAGATTATATCTCGTCTCTTACTCGGCTTTGGGTGACTAGTTATGGTTAGATTATATCTCGTCTCTTACTCGGCTTTGGGTGACTGGTTATGGTTAGATTATATCTCGTCTCTTACTCGGCTTTGGGTGACTGGTTATGGTTAGATTATATCTCGTCTCTTACTCGGCTTTGGGTGACTGGTTATGGTTAGATTATATCTCGTCTCTTACTCGGCTTTGGGTGACTAGTTATGGTTAGGTTATATCTCGACTCTTATTCGGCTTTGGGTGACTAGTTATGGTTAGGTTATATCTCGACTCTTACTCAGCTTTGGGTGACTAGTTATGGTTAGGTTATATCTCGACTCTTACTCAGCTTTGGGTGACTGGTTATGGTTAGGTTATATCTCGACTCTTATTCGGCTTTGGGTGACTGGTTATGGTTAGATTATATCTCGTCTCTTACTCGGCTTTGGGTGACTAGTTATGGTTAGATTATATCTCGTCTCTTACTCGGCTTTGGGTGACTAGTTATGGTTAGGTTATATCTCGACTCTTATTCGGCTTTGGGTGACTGGTTATGGTTAGATTATATCTCGTCTCTTACTCGGCTTTGGGTGACTGGTTATGGTTAGATTATATCTCGTCTCTTACTCGGCTTTGGGTGACTGGTTATGGTTAGATTATATCTCGTCTCTTACTCGGCTTTGGGTGACTGGTTATGGTTAGATTATATCTCGTCTCTTACTCGGCTTTGGGTGACTAGTTATGGTTAGGTTATATCTCGACTCTTATTCGGCTTTGGGTGACTGGTTATGGTTAGATTATATCTCGTCTCTTACTCGGCTTTTGGTGACTGGTTATAGTTAGATTATATCTCGTCTCTTACTCGGCTTTGGGTGACTGGTTATGGTTAGATTGTATCTCGTCTCTTACTCGGCTTTGGGTGACTGGTTATGGTTAGATTATATCTCGTCTCTTACTCGGCTTTGGGTGACTGGTTATGGTTAGGTTATATCTCGTCTCTTACTCGGCTTTGGGTGACTGGTTATGGTTAGATTATATCTCGTCTCTTATTCGGCTTTGGGTGACTGGTTATGGTTAGATTATATCTCGACTCTTATTCGGCTTTGGGTGACTGGTTATGGTTAGATTATATCTCGTCTCTTACTCGGCTTTGGGTGACTAGTTATGGTTAGGTTATATCTCGTCTCTTACTCGGCTTTGGGTGACTAGTTATGGTTAGGTTATATCTCGACTCTTATTCGGCTTTGGGTGACTAGTTATGGTTAGGTTATATCTCGTCTCTTACTCGGCTTTTGGTGACTGGTTATGGTTAGATTGTATCTCGTCTCTTACTCGGCTTTGGGTGACTGGTTATGGTTAGATTATATCTCGTCTCTTACTCGGCTTTGGGTGACTGGTTATGGTTAGGTTATATCTCGTCTCTTACTCGGCTTTGGGTGACTAGTTATGGTTAGATTATATCTCGTCTCTTATTCGGCTTTGGGTGACTGGTTATGGTTAGATTATATCTCGTCTCTTACTCGGCTTTGGGTGACTGGTTATGGTTAGATTATATCTCGTCTCTTATTTGGCTTTGGGTGACTAGTTATAGTTAGGTTATATCTCGTCTCTTACTCGGCTTTGGGTGACAAGTTATGGCTAACTTCACAGACACTTTTCCAGGTTAGACATTTGATTGTAACCAAGCCCTGCACTGGGTGCGGTTTGGCATGGCCTGGTACTCAGCCCCTCGACTCCTTAGCCTCGCGTCTTGCACTCTCCATTAAAGGGAAGCCAACACGCGTGACAAATAGGCTGCAGGCGTCGTTGTCAAGGCACCTGTCTGGCAGCCACTGCCTTATCACGAACCTCTTTCTCGTGAGACTGCGACCCTGGCAGCAAATGAGGATACGAAATTTGTTTAGGTAAATGCAGGGATGTAGTCTCGGTCGCAAAGTCTCTGTCTCAACCGGTCTCGTACGCAGTTAACGTCTCGTCTCGATCTCGTCTCAGTCTCGGGACAGGATGCCTCGGGTCTCGTCTAAGGTCTCTCTCTTTTTTTCTTTTTCTCTTTTTCTCTCTACCTTCTTTCCTTCCTTCTGTCCTACCTTTTCTCTTTCTTTCTTTCTTTCTTTCTGTCTCTATCTATCTATCTATCTGTCTATCTGTCTGTCAGTCTGTCTGTCTGTCTGTCTGTCTGTCTGTCTGTCTGTCTGTCTGTCTTAAAGTGTCTCTATCTCTCTAACCATCTCTCGTTATTCAATTGATTGTTTTACTACAGCCCTAGAGAAACTTTCTTACTGTTTGGTGAGGTGTTTAGCTACATTTTTCACGATCAAATTGAACAACTGTTTAGGCCTAATTGCATGATTAACCCATGCTTCTAGAAATCTAATAGAAAAAGCTCCTTAAAGCCAATATTTAATTCAAAATTAGCCAATAAGGCTTCGACCAAATGTATTGACAAATAACATAAGATAGAGATAATCCGAAGATAACTTGCCTACCCAGTAAGCTGTTGTGTAACTAATTTCCCAACTGAACCGAAATTAGCCAGTCACATCTGAGTAGTGGGTAACAATAGCCATAGATGCCGATAGACGCAGCCGTCCTCTGACATGCGCTGTGCATACGGTCGACTAAGTAAGTACGTAGGCAAACTTTTGCGATAATTTACAAATACAGTACTGACAACAAGAGCAATAGACCTAATCTATAACTAGTGGAAGACCTGCATAGAACCTCATGTGTGTGATTCAAAAGTCTTTCCCGAACTTTCGGCAGAAGAAATATCGACTGTGATCTTGGCATTACCAATCAGAAAGTCATTTTCATGCGGATTGAATCAACGTGGACCATGTCATCAGAAGTAAGTGAACATTTGTTAACAAGACCTTGTTATTATTTGCTATAGACCTTGGCCATGCCAAACCCTTTTAGGAGAACACTCAGGCAATTCGAAAATAGATCTCGGCAATGCCACCTCCTCAGTTCAAAGAGGAGACGATCGTAAAGATTCTGCAACAGGAGCTGTCACGTAAGCACCAAGACCCCACTGCAGCATACTCCACCCGGTGATAATTATTCCCTAGAGTTCCACTTGAAATCAACGGGTGAAGCAAACCAGAAACGCCACCTTTCCAGATTTCCAGGAAATAAATTACCTCCACTGCTAGCTTATCTTTTCCCTGGAACAGAAACAATTCTCACTGCCAGATGCAGAAGCGATTGGTTTCTAGCTATTCATAGCTGGACCTGAGTGAAAACAGACAAGGGTTAATGGACGCCGGAACTGCCAGGAAGCACTAGTAGAAAGGAGCTTTACAGCCGGCTGCTGTCAGCATACAGATGATGTTTAATAATGAGGTTGGCAGGCAATTTATCAAGCACATAGCCGCAATGTTCTCCAAAAGTAAAGATTTTGAGGGTTTTTCAAAAGTCCCTGTAACTATGACCATATAGGGCCTACATGTATGCCCACAACTAATTTCTTAGTTCTTCAGCTTAATGCCATGTTCATTAGATAATGAATATGACAAATTTCTTTTGTTGTACTTAAGCTGCTTCCTTTAATAAGATAATATTAAATATTCATCGAAGTCTTCGTCGTTCTCCGTAAAGCCTGTTAACTGGCGGCCTTAATTAAGCGGGACTATGGTCCTTCCTGGATCTGCTGTTTGCACCCAGTAACTTATGCATTCCAGGAAACTTGTATCTTTGTCATTTTTAATCAATAACCAAAGACGAACAGATAGAATTAATTAATAAATGAGTACATACACATATAACGTTCTTTCTTTGCTGATCTTTGCCTCTTTTGATCCATTACAAATGACACTTCTATGACACTTTGCCAATCAGTGTCAAAGCAGGTACCTAATCCTGTTCCATGTAAACGTATATCATTATATCGGGCTAAACCATACGTTTAAATTCGCTGGCGGCTGTGCCTTATCTTCGATCAACAGATCAATTACTGCTTAAACTAGAATTCCACTAATACTCAGAAATATACCAGTCACTGCACTCGAGCGACTTTCAATTCTACTGAATTCAAGTGAGTATTGAGCCAAAGAGGTAGGGGAACGAAAACACAAAACGAAAATGATGTCGAATTAGAAGAAATAGGAAATCGTAATCGTAATCGTAATCTCGAGATTTCTACAGCGCCCAACGAAAGCTAAGTCGCGGGAACCAGCTTATTCACAGGCGCTCAGTCAAGACAAAATCGATAGGCAAAAGGGTTCGGTTCCAGGTCAAGATCCAGGAGTCAGGCAGTCAGACAGTCGGACGGCTACGGTGGATGGTGTTTGAAATTGAAGCGAGGAGAGATAAGGGGAAGAGGAAGAATAAGGATAAGATTTTTGGAAAAGAAGTGTTTTCAGTCTTGAGTGAAAGACCAACGCAGAAACTGAAAGAGGTGAAGTGTTGGTGAGTTCGTATGATTGACCAGACAACTGGAAATGACTATTACATGATGTTATGTTAATGAGCCTACTATCACTGCGACTACTAAAGTCATTAGTAATAGATTTATGGTAAATGGCTTACCTAATCAGCTACAGTTATTACCATTTTGATACGCTTATGATCTTCGGTAACATATTGGCCTATAATTAAATAATCCCGTCGCAGTTAATTTAATTTATCTAACGATCGATAGACTACTTATGCACATGTATCAATAGTGTATACTGTCGGCTACGATTATTAGTGCAAGTGCTGGTTCTTATGTATGTATGTAAGTGCATATGTATGCACAGTAAATATGTCCGTATTAGCTATGTATTTGAACATTTATGTAGCGCATTTTGGGTGTCAATAGAGACAATTAAACTCCCGGTATTATTTAAGAGACCAAGGTGCCCCGATGTCGCCGTCAAAGAAGCGAGTAAATCAGGTCATCTCCCGTCTTTCCGACTGCCGTGGCCTCGTTCAGATGAAGAGACGATGCCAATTGAAGCTGCTTCATCAGTCTCCGCTGGTGTGAAAGGAAGGTCGGTCAGGTACACGACCTGGCCCAGATTTTTTACAGTCGACGTCACTGTGCCTGGCACCTTGAAACACGAAGCCGCCATTTGGCTAACTTCGTGAGATTTTTGAAGACCGTGATTTACAGAAGCTGAACGTCAGCTGTTGACAAGTTGGAGTTAGGAGAGGAAGGTTTCTCTGCTTCCCAGACACGTGGGTCTCAGAAAGAGAAAGCAAACAGTGCATGATGATATCAGTGTTCTCTGTATGGAGCAAAAATGAAGCTTTTTTTAGAGTTTGATGCAGTGGTTGATCCTCCTGATCGTCATACACGTGTGATTATCGACATAATAAAAAAAAATGGAAAATCTAAGATACATAAATACATATAGGCTTACATAAATTGTGTCCTATATCTCACATGTGGGATGTAGAGGAGGCGCTCATCTTTTCTTGGTTCTTGAGCCGGAAATGGACGAATCCCAAAGTCCTGGACACGGGGCCAGAGCATCGCAGAACTTGCCGTTTATTTCCCAGCTTACGCCGGTACCAAATTATACTGCTTTGTTACAGAGGCACGGAGTGCACAAACAACTTGCCAAGGGTCGTTTCACGGAGTCGAACCCGCGACGGCATGATCATTGACCAAACGCGTTACCGATAGAACACGGTGCCGCAAACATACATACATAATGTATGCATACATACATACATCGTCCCATCATCATCGTCAAAACACAGCGAGCATCATCAATATTAATATTTTCGTACTCGTTCCTCGTAATCATTGTAATCAACGCGAACATCGTCAGTATTATTATCATTAATATCCTGATCACCTACGCCTCATGTTCGCTCTCGTTATTTCAATTCCTTTTGTAATTTCAAATTCCTTTTGTGATTATGATGATTATCGCTGGCGTGAAAGCAATGAAGGGAGGGAGAGTGGCTTACCTTTCTCTAGCAATTATGATGCAGACTACCCACCCACTCATCCATTCCAACCACTCCACCTCCTACTCCGTCCATTCGCAGGACGACGTCGTAATTGGGGAACGTGTCTAATACGGGATGGGGAGAATTGGGGAGGGTCAGGAGCAATAAAAGTGGAATCGAGGCCTTAAGTGCTTTCGTCGCCTTCATCTGTCTCGCCCGATCGACTAGAACCCCATCAACGGCTAGGGGGGCCATAAACACGTTCGACGGATCAGCGGACGTCTTATCTCGTCGGACTGGTTGTCTCCCTGTGATTTCTTATCCGTGTGTATATATGTATCAATGTATGTATATATATGTATGTATGTATGGATGCCATATATATATACCTATGCACATATATACTGTATGTACATGGCTGTTTGTTGGTTTTGATATCTCTGATAGTCTATATGTCTTTGTGTTGTTTGTTTGTCTGTCTGTCCGTGTGTCTGTCTCTATGCCGTGTGTCTTTCTGTTTCTGCCTGTCGGTTTACATGCTACGTCTAGATCTTCTTAGCTCTTCGGTTGTGTACAACTAAACTTTGTCCATATTGTCGCTCTGTCTCGAGGATTGAGAGTCTTTCTCTCTTTTTCTTTCTTTCTTTCTTTCTTTCTCTGTCTCTCTCTCTTTGTCTCTCTCTGTTTTTATCTGTCTCTCTCCTTTTCTGTCTCTATTTCTCCCTGTGTGTGTCGCTCTCTCTTTCTTCTTTCTTTCTTTCTTTTTCTCTGTCTTTCTGTCTGTCTCTATCTTTATCTCCCTCTCCTTTTCAGTCTCTGTTTCTCTGTGTGTCGCTCTATCTCTCGCTCTCGCTCTTTCTCTCTGTCTCTCTATCTCTCTCTGTCTCTCTTTCTTTCTTTTTCTCTGTCTTTATCTCTCTCTCCTTTTCAGTCTCTGTTTCTCTCTCTGTGTTGCACACACTCTCTCTCTTTCTCGCTTCTCTCTTCCTCTCTCCCTCTCCCTCTCCCTCTCCCTCCCTCTCTCTCTCTCTCTCTCTCTCTCTCTCTCTCTCTCTCTCTCTCTCTCTCTACACTCTTGTCTATCTCTGATGTTTCGTGATCTGATCTGGTAGTTATTTAACTTCGCAGAAATTGTCGACAGCTATGATCCATCTGTCTTACCTTGTCTGCTTCTTGTCTTATTTTTTCTCTTCGTCCGTCCGTCCGTCTGTCTTCTTTCCTGTTTTGACTTGTCTATTTCTGGCGAGTTTGAGAAATATATCGTCAAGTCATTTCACACATGCAACGATGAAATTAATTTCCCTTATTAAAAGCTGTGGAGATAGTATTATGTTCGCATGTGTTGATGTCGTTGTGCTTAGCAGCGCTTGTATCCATGCTTGTACCTGTCTGTCTCGCAGTATGTGCACTTGGATGGGCCAGTGAAACTGTATCAACGGAAACACGTTCAGTTGCTCTCCTTTAATGCCTGAAAAGAGATTCGTTTTATGGATGGGCCGATTAGACCGTCTTTACGAACCAACGCCTCTGTTATTCAACCGTCGTAAGCCCATAATTATTATTCACATGTTCCAGGGTTGCCAACGATTCCATCTCGTGCTACCTGTACATGAATCAGGCTTCCGCCACAAGATGCACCCTAACACATGGGTCGCAAATTACAAACTAAGTCAAACTGCACGCGGGGCTTTTCAGAGATTCAGAGGAGCTTGGGCCTGCAAATAAGACCTAAAGATCCTTGAACTGAAGAAGAAAGATACTGAAGATACAAACAAATGGAAAAGAAGGATCCGTGTGGCTGACCCCTCCCCTAGGAGGGATTGATTCCAGCCAGAAGGATGGAGAGAGACTCAAAGAGAGAGAGAAAGAGAGACTGGTTTGAGCCTCCAATTTATTCGTCATTTAACTCATCGACCCAAAGACCATAAACTAGGGAAAGATACGGTGGGAAATAATTAAGGGCAAAGAAAGTATTGACGAGAGGATAACGTAAATGTAAAATGTGAATGTACACGGTTTTATATAGCGAGCGTATGGCCTCGACCCTGCTCGGTGTGCAATGAACTGATCGGGTGAGATCCTTCACCACCGCTGCCCGTTTGAATGGGTAATAAAAAGGGCGTGAAGTGTTATTGTGAGCCCAACATATGATGTAAGAGTAGCCTACACCAATGTTCATATAGGATTATGCCGAAAAAGCGCGTCTCATTTATACAGATCAAGAACAGCAAGCGGTACACTGTATAACTCAAATTTAGACAAAAGTTTGAGGTTTGATCCTTAAAATGCCGATTTATTAAAGGCGAGTCCAGTCGATTAGTGACCCCTGTGTGTTTGATTTTGACGTCTTGTTCGGAATTTCGGCTGAAGAAATGTGGAATTTTACCCTGACTTATCACTTAAACTATTTCATGCTGATCAATACGACCATGAAAGTCTCACGAAAGAGGACTCATTATTGAAAAGTAGGGATGATAAGTGAAAACAAAGTTAATCAATCAGAATGTTCAGCCTACAGAAATAGATTACTAAGGGCAATAACTATAAAAATTAATCTAATAATCATAACAATAAATTGATGATTGTAAATAGTTCGGCGCAATACGTTATTGTGCTGGAAAATGTATCCTAAAGAGTGGATGATCTGAGTCAATTAGGGGAAGTTTCCTCTTACAGCACTACGGCGCTATTTAAGCTGTATTATTATTATATTATTATTGTTATTATTATTATCATTATTATCATTATTATTATTATTATTACTATTATTATTATTATTATTATTACCTCTACTACTACTACTACTACTATTTTATTATTATTATCATTACTACTACTACTACTACTTCTACTATTATTAATATTATTATTAATTTTATTTTTTATTATTATTAATAGTATTTTTGTTGTTATTTTTATTTCTAGCATTGTTGTTGTTGTTGTTGCTATTATTATTATTATTATTATTATTATTACCTCTACTACTACTACTACTACTACTACTACTACTACTACTACTACTATTTTATTATTATTATCATTACTACTACTACTTCTACTATTATTAATATTATTATTAATTTTATTTTTTATTATTATTAATAGTATTTTTGTTGTTATTTTTATTTCTAGCATTGTTGTTGTTGTTGTTGCTATTATTATTATTATTATTATTACCTCTACTACTACTACTACTACTGCTAATATTTTATTATTATTATTATTTCTACTACTACTACTTCTACTATTATTATTATTAATTTTATTTATTATTATTATTAATAGTATTTTTGTTGTTATTATTTCTAGTATTGTTGTTGTTGTTGTTGCTATTAGTATTATTATTATTACAGGTCACCCATACAAATCGTACCGTGACAGCTAGCACAATGGCGCATTTCATGACACCCTTAAAATGTTTAATAAGATGCGAATTGCAATAGTTATCGAAGTAACAGCAGGATTTTATAGTACAGGTCAACAACCTCCCTCAATATATATGTAGGCACCGAAACATTCGTGTATGGCCTTTAAGAACTTACAAATGTGCAATCAGTCAGAATATGTAAATTTCTCGTGGCCAATTTGAAATTTTTAAACTGAAAACCGTGACAAATAAATGAAATAGTTAAAACTCACCTTAAGATCATTAGTAATTCAGACTCATTGTGAATGTAGTCCTACAAGTTCTGCGCCTTTTATATCTTAGCTAACTTCGTTGAGTCAGATATAGCTTCAGAAACGTCATGCATTGCAAAGATGTTTGTTTACTCGAAACCCGATTCAGAACTTCGAGTATTGCCAACCGGAAATATAATTCAGTTATGAGCGAAACATCGGAAGACTATGGCCGATATATAAGCGGTTCAATCAGCGATGCTTTGGTGACGCAGTCTGCGATGGATGGATGGATGGATGGATGGATGGATGGGTGGCCGCATCCTTTCGCCCAGAGCGCCTCAGTGCCAAAGAGTGTTCAGATGCTGCTACTGCTGCAGTAGCTAATACAATCACACGAGTGGGTGCACATGGAACTGTCGCACGAGATTAGATGATGCGGCCCCAGCTGCTGAAGCTGAGGCAGCTCAGCCATACCCATTCCTCCTCGGCAGCGATTGTAAACTCGTCAGAATGATTTCTAAAGAGAAGGCGTCGTTCAAAACCACGAGTTTATGTGCTTTCGTAGTTGAATAACCTTAGTGCGCTGCGGTCGCTGACTGCGCAGAGTTGTGCGATGGTTGCCTTCTGAAACTGATTTGACTTAGGATTGGCTTTGATGCGCCATCAACCGATAAATTACAAAATTGACACTGGCGCCACATGAGTTACAATTCATCATAACCATCAGCATCAACATCAGCATCATATCATCAGCAACAGCAGCAGCAGCGCATCATCATCATCATCGTCGTCGTTGTTATTATTATCATTATCATTTTTTGTTGTTACTGTTATTATTATTATTATTATTATTATTATTATTATTATTATTATTATTATTATTATTATTTTACCCAAAGGATAAACTCTGGAGGGTGTGGAAAAACACTCAATATAAGGGAGAATGCATTTGTGGAATGGCTAGTCTTCGCAGATGCCAGGATTCTCAAACATACACAGGAAACCGATTGGATTGTTGTGGCAAGACGCTGAAAGAGGAAAGAAGTCTCCGTTGGGTCTCCAAAACCCTGGTCAGATGGCGACTCAGGCTGGTGATGAACTCCAATCCCTGGTGACTGAGCGGTCCAGGTGTCTCAAGTGCCAAAGGGAAGAACTGGTAAGAGGCTGGCAGGTTTCCACACCTTCTTCTGGGCTGCCAGCTCGGTCGCTGCTCCTGCAGCGCCGGTGTAATGCTTCATATGGTCCTGGGTGAAAACGGTTGGGAAAAATATTGCGAATGGTTCACGTGACCGATGATGTCAGATAACTTAACTATTAATAGCAATGCGAGATCTGATCTGGCCAAAGACATTAAATACACAAGATAATTATTCCTTTATGCAAAAGATACGGAGTCGGACTACCACACGTCGTACCAAACCGACGGCATAAGGCAGATATGATTCAGCCAGAGTGTTTACAACAGTCGCAGCCCAGTGCCGCGTTGTTCTATTTGATATAGTTCATATTATGTCATAGTTCAAGGCCCCTGCTTGACAACTCAGACCCAGGTATAATCAAGCTGTTCTGCTTTAATGCCCTGTATCTGTGGGTCCACTTTCTCAGAGTATTAAGCTATCAGATGCTTTCAGTTTTCCAGCGCCATGTTGCTGGGATGAGACCGGCCACGTAAATATCGTCTCCTGCAAATGACATTTTAGGTGACATCTGTAATCAGATTCGTTAAATCCCATGTTCCGATGACCCATATCACATTACATAATTATATATAAGCCGATGTATATGTAGGCATATATATATATATATACAGCGTACATTTCGTGGCGTGTCCAGGCTTCGCACGAAACTAGAAGGGGCTATACAGCGATGGGGCTCATGGAAGCGAAGTATTCGGGTTTGGGAGAACAAGCTCAAGGCTAATGTTAAATGGGGACATGTTCGGAATGCCTCTCGATCCGCCATTTTGTATATATATATACATACATATTGCATGTGGTTTTGCCATGCATTAGTTTGCCACTTATTTCAGGCCATTCACTCAATCAGTATATTTAAATGACATCATTCGTCTGGCGCTCTGTTGACTTGTGGAGTTCCGCAGGGTTCTGTACATGGTCCTCTTTTGTTTACATTATACATAACACCAGTAGGTACACTACTGGATAATCATTCACTGGGATATCATTTCTATACTGATTATAGCCAAATCTACATCTCATTTGACAGTTTGACTTGTCACTCGTCTGCGCACCTGTTGTCTGATGCCTTTGGGGAGCTGCAGTCTTGGATGGCGGCTAATAAACTCCTCCTTAACCCCTCGAAGACTGAATTTCTACTACTTGGTACTCCTCAGCAACTTAAGGAGTTCGAGTGGCTTAAATCTGTAAAACTGGGTGATTCTTCTTTTGTTTACTTTAAACACAACACCACTAGGTGCAGTATTGAACAATCATTAGCTAGGATATCATTTCTAAGCGGTCTATACCCAAATCTACATTTCTTTTGACTGTTTGTCTGATGCAACTGTCCTCCGTCGCCTTTGGGGAGGTGCAGTCCTGCATGGAAGCAAATAAACTCCTCCTTAACCCATCGTAGCCTGAATTTCTACTACTGGGCACTCGACGGCAACTTAAGAAGTTTGAATGGCTTAAATCCTTGAAGCTGGGTGACTCACTTGTTGAGTTGACTGATGCTGCGCGTGACTTGGGCGTTGTTTTTGATTCTCCTGTCACTCACCGACTGTGTGAATGGTATTGTAAGTCGTCACACATGTATATTCGTGACATAGAATTAGGCGTTATGGCCCCATGTCTTCTAGAATATCCTTAGCAAACGCAGCGGTCTCCAGTCGCTTTGACTACTACAACTCTCTTCTTGTTGGTATCACAAAGTCAAACATGCAGAAGCTCCAGAGTTCAGAACTCCTTGACTGGAGCCTTAACAAATACTTTAAAATATGGGCACATAACCGCTGTGCTTAAATAGTTGCATTGGCTTCCAGTTCAGCAAAGGATTTGTTTCAAATTGGGATTTACAGCTTAAAAAAACATTGAACTCCGGCCACCCACAATACTTCAAATCAGTCTTTATTCCTCAGGCTTATTAGTATCCAACCAGGTCTCATAATTGTCTTTCTTTGGTCATACATAACCAGAGAAAGACAATTGCATCATGCAATTTGCATGACCTGGTTGCATTGTTAGATTAATTAAAGGCATTTGTCATGTTGGTTTAAGTAGCTAGGCCACAATGTTAATGCATTTAATAACTTCTAACGAACCGGTGTCTAAAGCACAAGGCATCAGCCGATGGCGCACCAAAGCCAAGCCGCAATCAGGTCAATATCCAGAAGGTCAATCCACAAGACAGAGAGGCAGTCTATGGAGGTTAAGCAATGGCGTTAAGATACGGCGTTTTCTCTGGCCTTCGATCATTTCATGCCCTATTCATTAGGCTGGCAAGAACGTAGCCAATAACGGCGAATGGTGGTACATTGGAGATTCGTTCACAAAGAAACCTGTGGTCAAATCAATTACGCCTAAGCAAAATTCTTTCATTTGCTTCGTTTGTTATGTGCGATCCAAGTCTCTACAGCTGTACAGAAGACGGATCAAGGTTTATCACTGCCTCCTCGAATAAATCCCTACATTTAAAATTTCTCTTAATTGTCTTGAACTCCTACATTAACATTTAATCAATTTAACCTGAAGTATTTTCAATCTTTCGTTATTATTCGCCTACACACTCCTCTTCACCCCACTCCTCTTTACCCCACCCCATTCTTCTTCACCCCACCCATCCACTCCTCTTCACCCCACCCATCCACTCCTCTTCACCCCACTCCACTCCTATTCACCCCACCCGACTCCTTTTCACCCACCCCACCTCACTCCTCTTCACCACACCCCACTCTTCTTCACCCCATCCCGCTCCTCTTCACCCCACCCCACTCCTCTTCACCCCACCCCACTCCTCTTCACCCCACCCCACTCCTCTTCACCCCACCTCACTGTTCTTCACCCCTCCAACAAACCACTACAAACTTTAGGCGATATACAGCCTGATCATTCCGGGCAGATCCAACTCAACTGATTACATTCTAAAAGCAAATATGATCACCTCATCGATTACCATCCTTTCAGAAGGACGACATTTCGAAACTCTGTATGTATCCCCCGAAGTATTCAGCTTTTGAGATGTTGTCATTATTCGTCTTACGGTTTCCTGATCATGAAACCTCCCATCATTCATTCTTCCATTTACAAGAGTCCGTCTCTCAGTTCTTTTGTTATTGCTATATGTGTGTCAATAAGTAGGCCTAATAATGCCGGGCTGACTGTATATTACAATTGGTCTGACCATCCACAGTCTGTCTGTCTGTCTGCCTGTCTGTCTGTCTGTCATTCTGTCTGTCTGTCTGTCTCCTTACTTCATCGCTTCATCCATCCTTCTATAACCTTTATGCTTTCTTCTTACCCGAGATCTTTGGCTCATTAACCGACAGTCTCTCCTTCTGACTGGCTTTACCTTCCGTTCTATTTTCTCTCATCCTTCCATCTGTATTTACTTTGCTTTTTCCTACAGTTTGTCCTTCCAATCGCTGATTTGCTAATCCTTTCCTTCGTCTACAGTTTCCATCTATCTGTTCGTGGCACTCAATCACACACTCACTCACGTACAGACGCACTCACTCACGCACTCACGCACTCATTCACGCATTCACTCATTCACTCACTCACTCACACACTCACGCACGCACTCACACACTCACTCACGCAGGCACTTTCACACTCACTCACGTACTCATTCACTCACTCACTCACTCACACACTCACTCACGCACGGACGCACTCACTCACGCATTCATGCACACACTTACGCACTCACTCACTCACGCACTCATTCACGCACTCACTCACTCACGCACGCTCTCACTCACGCATTCATGCACACACTTACGCACTCACTCACACATTCATGCACACACTTACGCACTCACGCACTCATTCACGCACTCACTCACACACTCACGCATTCACGCACTCACTCACTCACGCACGCTCTCACTCACTCATTTACTCACGCATTCATGCACACACTCACGCACTCACTCGGCGTCTCTTTCTTCGTATCTCGCTTCTACTATCTGACTTCCTCTCATCGATCTGTATCGATCTTGGAATCTAAATGCTTGCTGGTTGCTACCGCCAATACGCTACTGATGCTGGTAGCAGCCGGAGCAACTGAATGCGCTATCATGACTGTCTGAATAAACTAGGTCGCGAAGGAACGAAGTGATTGTGCGATGTTAGCACGGCTCAACAAAACGACTAATGGCACCATATTATGTCCCCATCCCCTGAGAATTCCCCTTATGCTTCCACCGCTGCATCTATCCATTATATTGCGCCACCACACAACCTAGGGCAAAACGTCGCCTATAAATATTACAATGTAAGAGATGGAAAATATTAACCGGTGCACAATAACTCTGTCTGTCTATCTGTCTGTCTGTCTGTCTGTCTGATTGACAGTATGCATCCTTACTGTATGTGTCTGCATGTCTGTGTGTCTCTCCGTCTTTCCTTGTTTTCATTTAGTTCCTTTTAATATCGTTCTCTTTCAACTGTCTTTCTTCCTCTTATTAGGTATTATTATTATTAGTGCCTCTTTCCTTTTCCTTTTTTCATCGCTTCGTTGCTCTCCATCTGCATCCCTTTAATCTATTTTGTCCCTATTGCCATTCCTTCCGTCCCTGTACTTCTCGGTAGGTGCTTTTCTCTCTTTTTCCCTCTGTCTCTCTATCTATCTCTCACTGTCTCTCTATATGTCTATCTGTCTGAGTCCATGCTTCGACCCTAGATCGGAAACGTGCAATAAATAAATGATTATGTGACCTGATGTCGTCTTCAAAAGCCAACCAATCCAATCTAATCAAATTGAATATAAAGGAAACACTCGTAACTTATATAATGGATACAATCCAATCAAAACAACCCATTCAATCACATACGTATATATATATATATATATATATATATATATATATATATATATACTATAATCTCTCCTTTATATTAGTGTCTATAGAGGCGAGATATCTAGTATGTTGTACTGTGTATATCTTCTGTATATTAAACGGAATTCATTTGTGCGAAAAAAGCTCTTAAACGGGAGCGTTAGTATAACGTCCGGTATTCTGTCGGACCATATAAGTTGTTATTCGATCGACGGAACCTCCGCACAATCTGGCCTTTCCAAGAACGGACAAAATGAGATCTGCCGGTTAGCGATCTAATCGGTTAAAGTGCTCAGAAGCCAATGCTAAAAATCCCTCTCAGTCACTCAGTCACTCCGTCGTTCGCTTACATCTATGAGCAGAATCCGCTCTCGAGTGAAGCCGGCGTTTACGTCAGTAGATGAAGGTGTGGATCAAGTTAACGGACGTGAAGCTGCGTATAGATAATACTCTGTTATTCAGAATAAAGCTGACTTTTCGCATCGCATCATAAACAATCTCCAGCGGTGTTGTTGTATAGATGTAGCTATCGGTAGACTCGTTTTGTCTGTGCGTCTTATAGGCTCGTCTGTATAATAATTTCATGTAGTTAAATTTATGTTGTGTTCACCTTTAATAAAACTTGAACCGCACCTTCTATGTACATCTTGTTTGCCTATATTTATTTCAAAGTTAATTAAGAACAAAAAGTTCATCTTTTCTGGAAATAATACTGAAATAACTGGAAAAGTGACCTTTGGCGTGCTCTCGTATACATGTAAAAACCAACATAGGTTGGGTTCTAGGCCAATATGTGTGTCATGTATCTGTATGTATCTGCGTTATGTATGTATGTGTATACTATAGCTGATCTATGCTTACCGTACAGACATATCAGTAGTATTGTACATTTACATTGCTTACCGAAACAAAGATCAAAGTCGCAAAGAAGCCCATGTTAAACATTATAGCGACCGTCACTGCACTGTTATTCAATAGATGACAGTAGCAGTAATCGACTTCTTGATTTGTTCGTTAGAGGGCTGGGGCGTGTACTCTTACAGTGATATATAGTTTGAGTTTCACTATGGCGATGAGACAGTCCGGATTTTTCGGTTTGATTATCATTAAAGAAAATAATTAAACTTTGTATATTCGCTGATTAACTTTATCATCCCACTCATTATTAAATGCAAAATGCTTGTCTTTCGAACTGATTTACAGGATAACTTTCCGTAATTATCTAAAGCACAATCAAAATAATTGAAAACAACTTTAGTTTATTTGGCATCTGATTTTGAACAACTGGTGCACAGATAAGGGAACTACTTCCTATGTTTCCTTCAGTAACAGTCGTCAGAGGCCTGGGTCTCTGTATTAGTTGTTTGCCTGCATGTAGACCTTTGCTGGGCTTATTGCAGACACTTGCATAACTTCTTTTCTGTGTGAATCTGTCGGTATGTCTGATCCATGGATTCGATATTTGCATGTGTTGACTGCATGAGCATAGTCGAATGTTCAGGCTTGTTACCTTGGCTTATATAACTGGATGTTAAACAACAGAGCACACTATTGCTTCTAGAGCAATACTGTCTTCAGATTGACATTAGCATGTTTCAGCTTGACGAATAAGCAACAAGAAAAGTTCCTCAACGGCTGTCCTAACTTCGCCATATAGCCTACATTTTAAAACTTGGAAAAACTCCGTCATAATGTAGGCGCACGCGCGGGTCGCTCTGCAGTATAAACCCGGTCCAGAAAGTCTCATATTATTCTCGCTGAGTTTAGAACAACAAGGTTTCGGAGGAGAATGTTCGTCGTCATCGTTGTCAACTAATAGGTTGAGTCCCTGGAGTTGATTTTTGCAGAGTTGAAAGCGAAATAATGTAGTCGTGTAGAAATAAACTACGCTGAACTGCCTCGTCACTGACTTAGACATGACAAGGAGACATCCAGAATGAAACACACGGGCATACAAAGAAACTGACACGCAGAGGGACATTTACTCTTTGTCAATATCACGAAAAATTAAGCTAAATGTGGCTACTTGTGTCGGTTGTGTTTGATCTTTTCGTCCGGGGTTCAAATCCAGACGCGTGATATGAAGAAATTTATTTCTTGTAGTTATTTGATTGAGTACTTCCATTAACATTCGGCGGTGCTACGGGCGTGAAGGATCTCACTTGATAAATTCATTGAAAAATTGAGCAGAGCCGAGGCCATGCGGTCGTTTTAGAAAAACGTGTACATTTACATTTTCTTCGAGCAGGTCTAAAGCGTTTATCCTATCGTCACTAGGCAAGGAGGCATGCATGTATTGTAATTGTAATCAGAAACTTGTATAGCGCCGCTTCAGACGAAGCTAATAAATGGCGATCTTTCGGCTAGTCTAAATAGCAGCAAAGAAGTCATCAATTAGCAAACAATGCTCAGATGAAATGTCGTCAACGCCCTTTGATGTCATACGATGACGCTCAACCTCGGACTGATTGACTGCTTAGATAACCAGAAAAGTCCCCAAAAAGTCCCCACTGGCAGACTCCAGCGCACACGTAGTG
>OZ029922.1:21222460-21334960 GCA_964023275.1 Norana najaformis
TACTGCTTTACATGCAGTTGGAGATCCTCACAGTGGGTCGTTACTATTGTCGGCGCACTGTAGCGTGAAGTCGGTCGTTGTTACGAATGTGGTGCAGCGATGTGTAGATCCTCATAGTAAATTGATGAGTTGCATCAGTAGTGGGGATGCAGTAATTGTCGGTCGACCGTTGCAATCAATTACCATAATTCCAGAGGTTCGCTTTCACTGAGTTAAAACTTCGAACTAATGTGTTTATTGTGTAAATTCTTGAACGGGCTCCATATAAATGCCGAATTGCATCAGGCACTGATTTTTCATATGTGCCTTAGTTAATAAATATATGATAGAACTAGACATAAAATGCGGTTCATATAAATAAAGATATGATAAGACTAGACATAAAATGCGATTCATGTGGAACTAATTCTTATTTGTATACGTGGACCACTAGATTTGTTCCCTCACGAAGCAGTTGCCTAACTATAATATGCATTCATAAATATACATATATATATGTGTGTGTTTATAAGTGCATACAAATAAATAAATATATATATAAATTCTCATAATATGTACATATGGAGGTATACATACTACCTGAAACTGCCTTGATCTGTCTTGTCTTCCTGTCTTATCTTGCCGTGTGTCTTGTATTGCCTTACCTGGTCTCACCTTTCCTTACCTTTTAATTAGTATGTATGTATCTACGGTTGTAAGTATCTTGGCGCTTGTACTGTGCCCTTTAAAGACCTCTCAAAAGCGCCGTAGAAATAGTTACTTCAAATACGTGATGCACTGAAAAGTTCTGCTTTTATGCACTGCTGTGCACAGGCATACTGTGAGGCACACACTACAACGGATAGTGATTTCTACTGAGCCGCTGCCTTCAATTAGTCAGCTTCTTATGTGATTTTTTTACACCGCGTCCAAGAACTCGACGGCCGCGTTCACGTAGCAGTCAAACCTCGTATCTGTTATAATTAGGCGACTGTCAACGACTTTGCTTCTGTCCTATCCGTAAGCCGGCAAATGTTTCGTATTATCCCTCGAATATACATCAAGCGCCCGATTTTCTATTTCGTAAGAACCAAGCCAAGCAACACATGCGCGCTAGCAATAATCTGAAGGTTTGCATTATACCAGAGTATGTTTTGACGTTAAGCGCACAAAAGCATTTGCTACAGGCTATTTAGTACCTGTATCTCTGCGTTTTTCCTTGTTTTTTCGTTTTATTATCTTCCTATCTTTTTGGCTTTAAAAAATTAACGGTCTCTTTATAATTACCGCTATCGTTACCGACATAAATAGGTTTTTTGTAAATAGGTTCGTAGTAGTCGTTGTCGCTTTTCGATCTTCGATGTGATACAGCATCGCGTTCTATTACCACCTTAGTCAATTTTCAATCATCTATTTTTAAGCAGATATGTGGCTTATATGTACTGACTCGTCTTTTAATCAACTTCAAAGATTCCTGCGCAGTGACTGAGTTTTCATGAAATGAAAGTTCCGGCCTGGCGTTCGTTTTTCGTAATTAAACAATGCCGCAACTATTAGCGGCTCTTTGATGTGCAGCATGAAAGCAATGTCTGTAATTAAGACTCGTTAATTAAAGATTTCATAGTCATCAGTTATTATCAACTATCGACATCAACAGCTATCTTTTTCGCAATTACAATTCGTCATCATTATCATAGGACTAGGTAAGGAAAGGCAACCTAAGGTAAGGTAAGGTATAGGAAGGCAAGGTAAGGCAAGATAAGGCAAGGCAAGGTAAGGTAAGGTACAGCAAGACAAGATAACCTTCTTTAAATAAACCCTTCTGTCAAAAGAGGCGCGGTTCTTTGGTAATAATCTTTTGGCAGAAGTTACAACAGCAATGCAACAACAGGACATCATATGCTTACCAAGGGACAACGCTTGCTTAGCAACGGGACAACATTGGTTTAACAACAGGACAACATCGATTAAAAATAGGACAACCTTTGTTAGCACATTTTCTAAGTCGACAATAAATTGTCATTTTTGTCGGCTCGGTCATCGGTATGTCTGTGCGCTCTGTTGCTTACCTGCTGAAAGATGTTGATTTACAGCAGCTGATCAAGGTTGTCTGCTATCATTTGCAACGAATGAATAACACAAGAATTAATATATCATTTAGAAAAACTCCAGTCTCGCTTTGTTTCTCTGCTTCCATTTTGGCTTTCTGTCTGTTTTTATATCTGCATGTCTGTATGTGTCTTCCAATGCAAATGTCAGGATGCATGTCTAAATGTCTGGGTAAGTTTTATCATATATCTCTGTCACAGATTATAAATCATCATAATTATTATACATGCGTGTATAAATGTTTAGGAGACACTTCGGCTACATACAGCTTTCTGCTAAAAGGCGCTATAGAAAGTGTCTTTATATATATTATATATAAATATATATGCACACACACATATGAACTTGCATACATGAATACATACATACACATTAGCCGAACTCTATTATCGCCGGTTGCTCACCAGTGTTATTGTAAGCAGAGATACCTCGGCTTTCTTTCTGATTGGCGCATCATTCAGTTAACACCGTGAAAGAACACCAGTCGTGGATCCGTTCAAGGTTACTGAAATCCCAAGGAAGACGATTTCGCGGAGCTATTCTACCCGGCTCAGGCCTCGACCGAAATTCGACGGTAAACATTCCTGGTTTAGTCTCGAACAGCCGCATGAGCAAGGGCAGTCAGATTCGCTCTCTGTAGCCGTTCTTCATCCGTTCTGCTCAGGCGACCTGCCGGGCACAGTATCACCATCATAATCATCGTCGTCGTCGTCGTCAGCGTTGTCATCATCATCATCATCATCGTCATAATCATGAACCCGTAGACTCGGGCGCATTCCTGTCAACAACGTCGCTAAAGCTATCGATCAGCTGACGGAGAGTTCCTTTTTGAGCGCAATTGCTGAAATACATTTGCGCTCAAAAAAGTCTATCTGTAGATGGATTGCTAACTATATTGCCTAATTTATCATGGTGCAATCCTTATCTGGTCATCAGTAGCTGCAGCAGCTGGCTCGGCGGATGATGTTTGTGTCTGCCAAACAGAACTCAAATCATTCAACTGATTGTAAATTTTGGAATTGGAGTAATTTCAACTCAATTTCTTATGCGTGCAATTAATCAAATAAGTGGTCGTTGACTATCGTAATGTAATCTTGAATGCCCCAGCTTTGATTTCTTATTGTAGGTAAGCCTCAGGTAATTACGACCCTTAATTTTTTGTCATAGATAATATTTGCTCTGTAACAGTACTAAATATAGACCTATCGATTTCTAGCATTTCGTGAAATGGAATTGCAGTAATAAAGCGATTGAGATTATAACTATAAAAACTAAAATATCCTTTCTACTCACAATTATAACTCTTCTTTAAATTCCTTCCGTTCATTGACTCATCCCTTTCCTCCTGTAACCTTTTGGCACTGAGTTTTGGTTTGTTTATATCACAACAAATATCACGTGCACAAGTTTACAACTACCTCTTGGAAAAAAGGGCCTGATTCAACAGAAGCAAATAGCTTCATTTGAGTCCTGTTGGTACAGTACTAGAATTTTAACGTTTTGACTGTAAGTTGTTCCATTTGGTACAATAAACAGTTTTAAAAAGAGACATCAAATATTGCTCTAATCCTGCTTCTCTTTCTCCGTGGCCTCCACTTCCTTCTCTTCCTCTTCCTCTTCCTCCTTCTTCTGCTCATCTTTTTCATCCGAATTCATACGTAATGTAATGAGACGTCTACGTGTCTCCAGCTCAGGATCTCTCGGAGGCACTTCATAATGGACTGTCAGTTTGAATTCCCATCAGCCTCATTATCAATGGCAAGGCGAAAATAGAAAGCGCGAGAATGGTGACTATGACATGCATCGGTGACGTCGGATGATGACGTCAACGAAGTCTTCAGTTACCAATTTTCTACTGGCACAAGGGTATCTTAAAATCATGAA
The DNA here is from genome assembly GCA_964023275.1 of Norana najaformis. Lineage (NCBI taxonomy): Eukaryota > Metazoa > Annelida > Clitellata > Crassiclitellata > Hormogastridae > Norana > Norana najaformis. The sequence continues at coordinate 21,226,433 of OZ029922.1, forward strand.
CAACCGAAGAAATCCCACGCGTTCGGCTGACTTCATGTCTTCCCTTCTGCCTCTCTGTCTGGTTTAATGTCTTCTTGTTTGCTTCCCTCTCTGCCTCAGTACCTCCCTTCCTGTCTCCCTCTCTTGTCTCCCTCAGTGTCTGGTTCCCTACCACCCTGTCTGCTCCGGTACCTCAGTATCTCGCTCTCTGCCTCCTCTTTCTCTCTGCTTTCCTGCCTCTTTCTCTGCCTCAGTGCCTCTTTCTCTGTCTCCTTCTCTCTCTTTCTGCTTCCCTATCTTTATCCATGTCTCCCACCCCTTCATATACAGGTATTCTTGGAATCTCTTGTATTCAGTGTCCTTCTTGACTATACGAGTAAGTGCTTAATTTCCACTTTCGTCCTTGTACATGTTCTTGTTGCTGTGCCCATGTGCGTTTCTGTTTGTCCGTTTTTGTGTTCAGTCGTGTTTCTGTTTGTCCGAGATTGTTTGTCCATTTGCTTAAGTAGGCCTATTACATATCTGTTTGTATATCTCCGTGTGTGTGTCCACATCTCGCTATTCACTGTCTGTGATTATCTATAACGTGGTATGTGCCTGTTTCTGTGTGTTTCTGTGCATGTTTCTGTGTTTCTCTGACTGTTTCTGTGTTTCTCTGCCTGTTTCTGTGTGTTTCTCTGCCTGTTTCTGTGTGTTTCTCTGCCTGTTTCTGTGTGTTTCTCTGCCTGTTCTTGTGTGTTTCTCTGCCTGTTTCTGTGTGTTTCTCTGCCTGTTCCTGTGTTTCTCTGCCTGTTCCTGTGTGTTTCTCTGCCTGTTTCTGTTTATCTGCCTGTTTCTGTGTTTCTGCCTGTTTCTGTGTTTCTTTATCTGTTGTTGTGTGTTTCTCTGCCCACTTCTGTGTATTTCTCCGCCTGTTTCTCCGTCTACCTGTGGCTTTATGTTGCTGTCGTAGATATCCGCGCCTGCGTAACAAGACGTCAATGCCAATCTGGGCTTCCAGTTATACAGATTAACCGGTGACTCCAAGACACATTCCGAATTCTGCAAGTGCAGCGCGTGATGGCTGTGAGCGAAAAAAGAAACGATGAAAAAGCATCTGTCTCTCATTGTCATCTTCAATGCGCCGGCGTTCAATTAAGGCGCCAAAGGACGAAGAAGACAACAGACGCCACACGGCTCCAGTGTTTAACGTCTCCAGACAAAATGTCGGCAATAGAAAAGCACAGAACGATGTCAGACCCAAGTGCTTGTGCGCACGATTTTATGCATTTGTGGCGAGGCGCAAGACATGGCAGGAAGGACGAGTCAGTTCTGGAAGATCACCGCGTATAACCCAGTCGATTTCGTTCGGCGTCTTTGTACACGAAATATTCACGAAGAAAAGATGCAACCTAATGAAATCCATCCATAATGGCCGTCCGTATGAAGAGTTTCTTCTCAAAGGACGAGAGACATGAGCTGGAAAAAGGGAGGAAGTGAAACGAGAGGAAGGAACGATGATGCAATTGTTCCTTTGTCAAGCGCCCGTTTAGAGTCTCCTCGAAGTCAGAATGGTTTAGGGGTGTTAGATTTTCACCGCTGGAGCGCAAAGGCAGTCCGTATCCAGCGAGAAAAAACTTTACCGCGTTACTAATTGAGGGAGGTAGCACGCACGCTGCGGCAGAGAGCCAACTGAGTCGGCCTTTTACTTCTGCGACCCGGGTTCAGCCCCAGGTACATAATCTGAAATGGACATTGATCGCACTATTGAACTGCAAGCTTGGCTAAGCTTATGATCATACACTTGAGTCTTGAGCCTTAAATGAGTCTCCATAATTTTAAGTTCATCCCAGAACTAAAATGAGTCTCCTTAATTTTGAGTTCATCCTAGAACTGAGAGTATAGCAATTATCAATTTGACTCGTGCACCAGGATTTGAATTCCTAACGTATAGACGAAGAGGCGTTATATAAATGCTCCGAGTGAATGAATGAATGAGAGAACGAATAAACGATCAACAGTGCGGAGTGTCTATAGCTGCGTGCACAAAAAACGATGTCCAATGCACTCGTTAGCACTCAATTTCATAAACGGAGAACAGCAGACGGCTTTCGCATCGGAAACGTCTGCAATCAAGATGCACAATACTCGGTGGCGGGTTTAGCTATAGGCGTGGGGGGGCGGTTCGTCCCCCCGCCCCTCTTGGTTATATGCCGAAGCCCCTCAGACCAGGCCCGTGCATTGTGGACTGCCAGAATGGAAATGCTCTTGGCCCCCCTACACAAGCAGTCATGGAGCCGCCACTGAGAATACTGTGGTCGAAAATAAGGTCGTTTGGTGAGGAATCTCCTTCAAAATGACTGCTATGAATTTTTTTAACCGACGCCCAAAACGCTGAAGTATCGTAAATCTGAAGTGATCATTTAACACATATAGATAAGATGCTTGCACTGTGCAATTAATGTCCAGTGCAGTACATTGTCCCTTACGCTCACTCCGAGATTGAGCCATGCATTTGTATTAGCGCTTTCATTTTCTCAGACTCAGTATATGACGGCGAGTGGTCAGTCCTTTGCCTCGGCCATTGGTCTTCCCATCGACAGGGTACAGTCAACGTATCTCTAGAATTGACGATATGCATTCTTCCTTTAACTCTGTTTTCTTAAATTGTAGGACAAACGCTTAGGCCGTTTAGTCTGATCAAGTAACCGATTTGAAGCAACCATCGATAGATGCCTTGGGCATTATGATAACGGCGCTATAGAAGTCATTATATCACACTGTTCACAACGTAACTAACCCCATATATAGTGGTAGCCTACTGGTTGTCATGAGTAGCAGCCAGTACGACATCTGATCCCTAAAGCACGGAAGTTCATTTTCAACTCGAGTTAAATCTGTAATCCTAAGTTCATTTACACTCTAGTTAAATCAGTAATCGTAATCGTAAACTCAACATTTCTACAGCGCTACTTTTAGATATGTCTGGTGGAGCTATAAACAACAAGCCAAAAACATACTTTACAGATATTAGTTACGATTACTTTATTGCCAGTTCACGTATAATAACTGATCACCTGCCTCAGACACAAGTTGCTGTGATCCCGATTTACTCATTGACTCTTCGTGTGACTCTTACTAGGAGATTTAAACCTCATCAGGCAGAAAAAACACTTCAACTCCAGAAGTTAATGTTCAGCGGCAATCCAATCTCAGGGAGAATCCCGCCAGTTCAGCGCAATCGATTGACAAATTGATCAATTTACTGCCGTGCATATATCAAGATTATCTATAATAATGTCTCGTTGGTTGCAGCGTCTGAGCTGACACGACGGGCGATCCATCAGTGGCATCCTGACTGAACCAAAGATGCGGCGCTGTTCCCCTTGGCAGCGACTGCGTCCCATGCTGCTTCTGCGGCTGAATCTCACCATCTGAAACTCTTCGAGGTCTCATCAGCGCCACGTCTTCCGTTCCAGAGTAATTGTTCTCCATTCCTTCATTTTCCGTTAAATCATTTGGAGATGGGGATTCAGGACTGACTGCAACCGGCTGTAAGGATGGACTGTTAGCGCGACGGTGCCAGGAATGACCCTGACGGGGGTGGTGGTGGTGGTGATGGTGGTGGTGACCCCCAGGGGTGGCTTCTGGATCGTCCTCACCCTGGAGGGTTCTGTCGTCCCCTGTGGAGCTTTCACTCTCCGGCGATCGCCACTTGACGCTGTTGTCCGAGTCGGCTAAGCGTACGGGGTTGTCATCGTCACGCTTCGTCGATCGAGAATTCCCCGTTGAGCAAGCCAAGTGAAGCGTGACGGCAACGAGAAGAAGTATGATGCCAAAACAGAGACTGCAGAGCAGGTATAGAACTGACTTCTCGACGTTGTCTGAAGCAGAGAACATTTGCAATTATCGCATTCTTCCAGACTGTATCTGGTTTATTTGTATAGCGCCTTTAAAGAACCTCACAAACGCGCTACATTACGCGCTTTAATGCATACCTCTTTTGTGAGGTACTTAGAAGGTGTATTTTCCCTGCCAGCATTCCTATAAACATTTGGTGGAAGTATGAGGGTATATGTGTCCCATATGCGCAAGCCTACAGGATGTCTACAAAACTAACTAACTTTCTTACTTACTTACTTACTTACTAAATAACTAGCTTACTTACTTACTCACTAACTAACTAACTAACTTTATCAAGCCCACAAGCTTGGCGGTCTGGCGTATTTCTTAGCTGTTTTTTTCATTACTCCCTAAACCCCACTTTTTTAGACCCCCACTAAAAGTCTTGGAACCGCCTCCGGTTATTGGCTAACCGGCCGTGTAGAATGGTATGCTTAACTGGTGTGAGTGGCAGTGTATGCATGCATGCATTTGAATATTTATTTAGCGCCGTTTTCGATCCTCCCAAACTTTGGGTATACAGGAGATTTGAATAATTGCGAATTTCTACTGGCTGATTATGAACATTAACATAATTACCATTTGCTTCTTAGAAGATAACGCTCAGGGAATAGGTTTAATAATGACGAAGATGACGATGATGAAGACGAAAATGACGAAAAACCACTACAATCACCACGACATATTTCAGACAATGAGAACTAGGCTTTGCATAAAAAAAACTTTAGCTAAGCATAACAAGGATCCAATGCTCACGTTTAAACTTTTATCTTCTATAGTTTTCCAATGAAAGTTTTACATTTCATTTTTAGGTAACGTTAGCCTATTTTACATCATATCACATCGTATTCCTAGTCGTAATCGATGCATTTATTTAGCGCCCAATTCGTCAACTGAACTTCCAAACCATGCTGTTTCTTCACAGCATTCTTACTATAGTTAGAATGGTAGGGGTTCGGTTCCGTGTCGAGATAGAAAGACAAACTGGAAGACGCTAAACGCAAGGGAAAGTTGAGTGAGCCTTCGAATTTTGGAAATCACATAAAACCCGTAATTTGAACTAGTAATTGAACTGTTTCGTAGTTAGGCCCGCTCCCACCTGTCACAAATTTCCAAGTCCATAGCCAGTCGAAGAAGGAAAGAAGCAAAACAGACGGAGAGCTGGAAGAGTTTCCGCTTGGCACCGCCATCGTTACCGAGTCTCCAAGAACACCTTCTGTTGACTCTGCGCCACAGAGCGAAGGGCACATATATCAACATTTCAAAACGACAGCTGTGACTAAGAACACCAAATGGAATTCACATCACCTCAGGTCTTTCAATAAACAACCCAAACGAAATCAGACATACACAAATCACTCATACAAACATACTTATACAGACAAACAGACGGACGGATAGACATACATACATACATGCATACATTCGTACATACACACATACACATATATTGCATACAAACATACATATATATATACATACATGCATACTCACATACAGACACATACATACATACACATACATACATACACATACATACATACACATACATACATACACAAACATGAATACAAACATACATATATACACAAACATGAATACAAACATACATATATGCATACATACATACATACATACATATATACTTCCACATACAGACAGATGCCGACATACACATACATACATACATATATACACACATACATTCATACGTTCATACATATATACATAAAACATACATACATACATAGATACATACATAAATGCACACATACATACGTACGTAAGCACAAACATACATAACGAATAATGGTTAGTGTGAGCTCACCAGTAGTAGCTAGGACTGAGGGTGTTGCTGTATCGACCGTGACTGGCACCATAGAAGTGGCAGCGAGCGTTGAAGCATATCCGTCTCTGGTTTTAATTGCATTCCACCTGTTCGTATGCTTGGCTTCTTGTGCCGTAGGAGAAGAGCTCGTGTCACGACCGATGCTGCTACTCCTGGGAAGAGATGTTACTTGGCCCCGCCTGCGATAGTTTGGCGGTGGTACCTCATACCCCTCTTCTGGGCAGTGGTCGTCTATGTGGTCGTTCATCCGTGACGTACCGTTGTCTTGCCTGAGTTCTTTAAGAACAGCTTTGCGAACTGAAATAACAAAAGAAGCTTCTCAGGGCTGGTATCTCGATCAGTATCAATGAAGTTGGTTACAGTAAATGTAGTCATTTGCGCAAACACCCCAATCGTCACCACCGCCATTACCATCATCACCACCACCACCATCGCTGTCATCATCATCATCATCACCATCACCATCACCACCAAAGCTACCATCATTGTCTTTATCATCTTCATCATCATCATCACCATCACCATCACCACCGCCACCATCATTGTCTTTATCATCTTTATCATCACCATCACCATCATCACCACCACCACCGCCACCATCACTGTCTTTATCATCATCGTCATCATCATCATCATCACCATTACCATCAGCAGCAGCATCGTCAACATTATTGTCGTCGTCTTTTTCATTATCAAAGCCGTCATTCCTGCATTTACATTGCCTTCGTCTTTCCTGCTGTCATAGTCATCATTTTGTCGTTGTCGTTGCCAGCAAAAGGGTATCAAACAATTAAAACATCATCACTGAAATCGTCAGTTTTAATGATTGTCATTTCACAGAACAGACGAACCCACTAAACAGCTCGGCATTCGCCCTCGCTGCTGAGTTGTACATCCTAAGGGAGAAACAATCAGAACTGACCGCACGTGTATCTGATGCGAAGAAGAGTGGGCTTAGATTGTGCTCCAGCATCCAATGGACACGCTTGACCAAACTGGACATCATTTGCATTCAAAGTGCACCGATGCTTCCCGAGGCACATTTTCTGGGCCTCTTGAACGACACACTGTGCTGGACAACCTACACAAGAAAGTAAATAAATAAATCAGTCGGCCAGTCATTCATTCATTCAATCATTCAAAAGGCCGGTCAGTAGGTCGGTCAATCGGTCAGTCACTAACTCATTCGTTTATTCAGTCAGTCAGTCACTCACTCACTCACTCGCTCGCTCACCCACTTACTCACTTATTCAGTAAGTCAGTCAGTCACTCACTCACTCAGTCAATCAGTCACTCACTCAATCACTTATTCAGTCAGTCAGTCAGTTAGTCAATGAATAAGTAAATCGATATTATTACAAGTTCATGCATTTAACCATTTTATAAATGCTGACAGTGTGTTAATGTATCGGATAATTCATCGCTCCGTGTCTCTTACATACATACATACATACATACATACATACATACATACATATTATACACGTAGACCTACATAGTAAGTAAGAATTGAAACTTGTTTCAGACTTAACCTGTGTTATTTGTCTTGTCCATCCTAGAGCATTCGGTAGAAGACTGAGATCTTCCAAGCGAGGCTGAGTGGACAGCAATGTACCTTCCTTTCGGACAATCGATTACTTTCTTTACTTTGCCACACGCCACTGCATCGAGGAATTTCTCTAAAGCAATATGCAACAAACCGATTACTAAAACGACGACACAGATTAGAGCGTCGGTTAATACATATCACTCTTCCCTTTAAGACAACGCCGACCGTAGCCGTATGACTGCTTGCCTGACTCTTGGATCTTGCCCTGGAACCGAACCCTTCTTGCCTATCGATTTTGTTTTGACTGAGCACCTGTGAATAAGCTGGTTCCCGACACTTGGCTTTCGTTGGGCGCTGTAGAAATCTCGATTTTACGATTGCGATTACGATCTCCTTTGCCCCGAATACGTCCAGGTATTTTGGGTAAAAAGGAAGTTTTCGCTAGGTGGCAGATGTATTATGCAACATATGATGTGAACTGGTGTGAACTGTTTTTTACTCTTAAGAAAAGCAGTCCTGCAAGCTAACTCCGACAGACAGCCTATTCTTCGCTGTCTGATCTTCCCATCGACAGCATACAATGTGTGTACTTAAGTTCGCTAGATGGTGCAAGTGAAGCAGAAATTTCGAAACAACTTTCTACTTTGATTTAAACCCGACCGCTAAATTTTCTCACATAACTGGACTAAAATTATTTGTTTTTAATTGACAAGATTTGCTTTTAAATTGTCTCAGAACGTTAGATTTTCTTGCAAAGTGCTGCGGAATTCACTGTGGAAATTTAAAGAGGTGCCATTCTAATTTGCTATTCATGCAGTTGGAGAAAGACTAACGCCATGTTACCACATACTGTACCTGCCAAAATATGCTCAGGTCTATATATAATTTTTATTTACTCTTTATTCCTTTATTTAATTTGTTGGCCTATATCGCTACTGTCTGATAATGAACAATAAGGTATAAATTAATGGCGCAACGCAAATTATCACTCAATTTCTCAAGGTCCATGCACAGTAGCCTCGGTTTCAGAATAGACTTGAAACTGCACACTTCGTGTTATGAGCAGAACACTCAACCAAAGTGTTGAACAAACACATGAACCTAGGCCTGTAGGCAGACGATAGAAATCTAGATGTGAAGGTAGACGATGACTCACGAAGTCTACTTACCAGGCTGACATCTGTAAGTAACCTGGAGCTGTCGGCGAATCAGGTTAAGAGGACAGACGCTAAGGTCAACGTCGACTTGAAGGTCACCAGCTGAAACTAACGCCATCTGCAGAGAACAACGATTCCCACCGACAGCTGATGAAAAATTTCGATTTTAAAGTAGCAGGGCATTCATATAGCGCCGTTTTGGGGCTTCCACTATGTATGTATGCATATAAAACACTATATCCGAAAACCGCCATGCTTATTTTGGTATGTTTCTCTTATCAGAACATCTACGTCAAAGACTGCTGCATAAAATACGATTACATTACAAAAGATATGCAACCATGTGTATGAATATGTATGTATGTACGTATGTGTGTATGCATGTATGTATGGGTGTATGTACCTGATTATTTACACAGCGCATTTCAATAGCCTCTTCAAGACGTTCAATGAAACATGGCTGTGTGACTGACCTACAAAGATGCGTGCGTAATAAGGTAGGTTGTTTTCTGATACATTCCCCGAGAGTTCTATGGATGAGTGAGAATATCGCGCAGATCTCTGTTCATGTATACAAACAGAGACAAACAGACAGAGACAAACAGACAGACAGACAGAGACAGACAGACAGAGACAAACAGAGACAAACAGACAGAGACAGACAGAGACAGACAGAGACAGACAGAGACAGACAGAGACAGACAGAGACAGACAGAGACAGACAGAGACAGACAGAGACAGACAGAGACAGACAGAGACAGACAGAGAGAAACTGAAAGACTTAGAGACAGAGAATCCAAGACACAAGACAGAGACATGTATATCTACTGAACCTAGGTCGAAAGAGGTCGACCTGCAGTTTGTAGGAGAGGCTGCGTAGCTGGCGAAGGAACTGATAAGGAACCTCGTACGGTGTATATACACAGAGGATGATGAATGAACAACTGGGAGGCTATATATATATAGGTCAACGACAGCCAGTTACCCTACATCCTCTCAGTCCAAAAATATCTTCACTGCTGGCTGCTCATCCATAATGGTTAACGATCCAATATTACTGCTCTTCAGGCAAATAAGATCCAGGGAAGAGGGTGATGATATTTACAATGATGATACTGATGATGATGATGATGATGATAATGGTGGTGGTGGTGATGATGATGATGATGATGGTGGTGGTGGTGGTGAAGATAATGATGATGATGGTGCTGGTGATGATGATGATGATGACGACGACGACGACAAAGATATGTTACATTCATTTTTACTCGGAATGTTAATCTGTCTCTTGTTTGTTTGTTTGCGCGTTAGTCTATGTGTCTGTGTGTTTATCTGCTCCACTGTATATCAGTTAAGCTGGAGTTTTCTGGCCGTTCTGTTTGTTTATTGCAAATCCTAAATAATGGCATAAACAGGAGACAACGCATACACCACAGCTTCAGAAATACAGAGAGAAAAAACATAAGGGCAGACACACACACACAGGCAACACACGCATACAGAGAGAGAGAGAGAGAGAGAGAGAGAGAGAGAGAGAGAGAGAGAGAGAGAGAGAAAGAAACAGCGACACAGAAACAGAGAGAAAGAGAGAGGGAGAGACAGAGACAGAGAGACAGAGACAGAAAGGGAAAGAGATAGAGAGATAGAGAGATAGAGAAAGATATACAGAGACAGGGACAGAGAGACATAGACAGAGAGGGAAAGAGATAAAGATATAGAGAGATAGAGAGACAGACAGAGACAGAGTGAGAGTGAGAGAGACAGAGAGAGAGACAGGTATTCTTGGAATCTCTTGTATTCAGTGTCCTTCTTGACTATACGAGTAAGTGCTTAATTTCCACTTTCGTCCTTGTACATGTTCTTGTTGCTGTGCCCATGTGCGTTTCTGTTTGTCCGTTTTTGTGTTCAGTCGTGTTTCTGTTTGTCCGAGATTGTTTGTCCATTTGCTTAAGTAGGCCTATTACATATCTGTTTGTATATCTCCGTGTGTGTGTCCACATCTCGCTATTCACTGTCTGTGATTATCTATAACGTGGTATGTGCCTGTTTCTGTGTGTTTCTGTGCATGTTTCTGTGTTTCTCTGACTGTTTCTGTGTTTCTCTGCCTGTTTCTGTGTGTTTCTCTGCCTGTTTCTGTGTGTTTCTCTGCCTGTTTCTGTGTGTTTCTCTGCCTGTTCTTGTGTGTTTCTCTGCCTGTTTCTGTGTGTTTCTCTGCCTGTTCCTGTGTTTCTCTGCCTGTTCCTGTGTGTTTCTCTGCCTGTTTCTGTTTATCTGCCTGTTTCTGTGTTTCTGCCTGTTTCTGTGTTTCTTTATCTGTTGTTGTGTGTTTCTCTGCCCACTTCTGTGTATTTCTCCGCCTGTTTCTCCGTCTACCTGTGGCTTTATGTTGCTGTCGTAGATATCCGCGCCTGCGTAACAAGACGTCAATGCCAATCTGGGCTTCCAGTTATACAGATTAACCGGTGACTCCAAGACACATTCCGAATTCTGCAAGTGCAGCGCGTGATGGCTGTGAGCGAAAAAAGAAACGATGAAAAAGCATCTGTCTCTCATTGTCATCTTCAATGCGCCGGCGTTCAATTAAGGCGCCAAAGGACGAAGAAGACAACAGACGCCACACGGCTCCAGTGTTTAACGTCTCCAGACAAAATGTCGGCAATAGAAAAGCACAGAACGATGTCAGACCCAAGTGCTTGTGCGCACGATTTTATGCATTTGTGGCGAGGCGCAAGACATGGCAGGAAGGACGAGTCAGTTCTGGAAGATCACCGCGTATAACCCAGTCGATTTCGTTCGGCGTCTTTGTACACGAAATATTCACGAAGAAAAGATGCAACCTAATGAAATCCATCCATAATGGCCGTCCGTATGAAGAGTTTCTTCTCAAAGGACGAGAGACATGAGCTGGAAAAAGGGAGGAAGTGAAACGAGAGGAAGGAACGATGATGCAATTGTTCCTTTGTCAAGCGCCCGTTTAGAGTCTCCTCGAAGTCAGAATGGTTTAGGGGTGTTAGATTTTCACCGCTGGAGCGCAAAGGCAGTCCGTATCCAGCGAGAAAAAACTTTACCGCGTTACTAATTGAGGGAGGTAGCACGCACGCTGCGGCAGAGAGCCAACTGAGTCGGCCTTTTACTTCTGCGACCCGGGTTCAGCCCCAGGTACATAATCTGAAATGGACATTGATCGCACTATTGAACTGCAAGCTTGGCTAAGCTTATGATCATACACTTGAGTCTTGAGCCTTAAATGAGTCTCCATAATTTTAAGTTCATCCCAGAACTAAAATGAGTCTCCTTAATTTTGAGTTCATCCTAGAACTGAGAGTATAGCAATTATCAATTTGACTCGTGCACCAGGATTTGAATTCCTAACGTATAGACGAAGAGGCGTTATATAAATGCTCCGAGTGAATGAATGAATGAGAGAACGAATAAACGATCAACAGTGCGGAGTGTCTATAGCTGCGTGCACAAAAAACGATGTCCAATGCACTCGTTAGCACTCAATTTCATAAACGGAGAACAGCAGACGGCTTTCGCATCGGAAACGTCTGCAATCAAGATGCACAATACTCGGTGGCGGGTTTAGCTATAGGCGTGGGGGGGCGGTTCGTCCCCCCGCCCCTCTTGGTTATATGCCGAAGCCCCTCAGACCAGGCCCGTGCATTGTGGACTGCCAGAATGGAAATGCTCTTGGCCCCCCTACACAAGCAGTCATGGAGCCGCCACTGAGAATACTGTGGTCGAAAATAAGGTCGTTTGGTGAGGAATCTCCTTCAAAATGACTGCTATGAATTTTTTTAACCGACGCCCAAAACGCTGAAGTATCGTAAATCTGAAGTGATCATTTAACACATATAGATAAGATGCTTGCACTGTGCAATTAATGTCCAGTGCAGTACATTGTCCCTTACGCTCACTCCGAGATTGAGCCATGCATTTGTATTAGCGCTTTCATTTTCTCAGACTCAGTATATGACGGCGAGTGGTCAGTCCTTTGCCTCGGCCATTGGTCTTCCCATCGACAGGGTACAGTCAACGTATCTCTAGAATTGACGATATGCATTCTTCCTTTAACTCTGTTTTCTTAAATTGTAGGACAAACGCTTAGGCCGTTTAGTCTGATCAAGTAACCGATTTGAAGCAACCATCGATAGATGCCTTGGGCATTATGATAACGGCGCTATAGAAGTCATTATATCACACTGTTCACAACGTAACTAACCCCATATATAGTGGTAGCCTACTGGTTGTCATGAGTAGCAGCCAGTACGACATCTGATCCCTAAAGCACGGAAGTTCATTTTCAACTCGAGTTAAATCTGTAATCCTAAGTTCATTTACACTCTAGTTAAATCAGTAATCGTAATCGTAAACTCAACATTTCTACAGCGCTACTTTTAGATATGTCTGGTGGAGCTATAAACAACAAGCCAAAAACATACTTTACAGATATTAGTTACGATTACTTTATTGCCAGTTCACGTATAATAACTGATCACCTGCCTCAGACACAAGTTGCTGTGATCCCGATTTACTCATTGACTCTTCGTGTGACTCTTACTAGGAGATTTAAACCTCATCAGGCAGAAAAAACACTTCAACTCCAGAAGTTAATGTTCAGCGGCAATCCAATCTCAGGGAGAATCCCGCCAGTTCAGCGCAATCGATTGACAAATTGATCAATTTACTGCCGTGCATATATCAAGATTATCTATAATAATGTCTCGTTGGTTGCAGCGTCTGAGCTGACACGACGGGCGATCCATCAGTGGCATCCTGACTGAACCAAAGATGCGGCGCTGTTCCCCTTGGCAGCGACTGCGTCCCATGCTGCTTCTGCGGCTGAATCTCACCATCTGAAACTCTTCGAGGTCTCATCAGCGCCACGTCTTCCGTTCCAGAGTAATTGTTCTCCATTCCTTCATTTTCCGTTAAATCATTTGGAGATGGGGATTCAGGACTGACTGCAACCGGCTGTAAGGATGGACTGTTAGCGCGACGGTGCCAGGAATGACCCTGACGGGGGTGGTGGTGGTGGTGATGGTGGTGGTGACCCCCAGGGGTGGCTTCTGGATCGTCCTCACCCTGGAGGGTTCTGTCGTCCCCTGTGGAGCTTTCACTCTCCGGCGATCGCCACTTGACGCTGTTGTCCGAGTCGGCTAAGCGTACGGGGTTGTCATCGTCACGCTTCGTCGATCGAGAATTCCCCGTTGAGCAAGCCAAGTGAAGCGTGACGGCAACGAGAAGAAGTATGATGCCAAAACAGAGACTGCAGAGCAGGTATAGAACTGACTTCTCGACGTTGTCTGAAGCAGAGAACATTTGCAATTATCGCATTCTTCCAGACTGTATCTGGTTTATTTGTATAGCGCCTTTAAAGAACCTCACAAACGCGCTACATTACGCGCTTTAATGCATACCTCTTTTGTGAGGTACTTAGAAGGTGTATTTTCCCTGCCAGCATTCCTATAAACATTTGGTGGAAGTATGAGGGTATATGTGTCCCATATGCGCAAGCCTACAGGATGTCTACAAAACTAACTAACTTTCTTACTTACTTACTTACTTACTAAATAACTAGCTTACTTACTTACTCACTAACTAACTAACTAACTTTATCAAGCCCACAAGCTTGGCGGTCTGGCGTATTTCTTAGCTGTTTTTTTCATTACTCCCTAAACCCCACTTTTTTAGACCCCCACTAAAAGTCTTGGAACCGCCTCCGGTTATTGGCTAACCGGCCGTGTAGAATGGTATGCTTAACTGGTGTGAGTGGCAGTGTATGCATGCATGCATTTGAATATTTATTTAGCGCCGTTTTCGATCCTCCCAAACTTTGGGTATACAGGAGATTTGAATAATTGCGAATTTCTACTGGCTGATTATGAACATTAACATAATTACCATTTGCTTCTTAGAAGATAACGCTCAGGGAATAGGTTTAATAATGACGAAGATGACGATGATGAAGACGAAAATGACGAAAAACCACTACAATCACCACGACATATTTCAGACAATGAGAACTAGGCTTTGCATAAAAAAAACTTTAGCTAAGCATAACAAGGATCCAATGCTCACGTTTAAACTTTTATCTTCTATAGTTTTCCAATGAAAGTTTTACATTTCATTTTTAGGTAACGTTAGCCTATTTTACATCATATCACATCGTATTCCTAGTCGTAATCGATGCATTTATTTAGCGCCCAATTCGTCAACTGAACTTCCAAACCATGCTGTTTCTTCACAGCATTCTTACTATAGTTAGAATGGTAGGGGTTCGGTTCCGTGTCGAGATAGAAAGACAAACTGGAAGACGCTAAACGCAAGGGAAAGTTGAGTGAGCCTTCGAATTTTGGAAATCACATAAAACCCGTAATTTGAACTAGTAATTGAACTGTTTCGTAGTTAGGCCCGCTCCCACCTGTCACAAATTTCCAAGTCCATAGCCAGTCGAAGAAGGAAAGAAGCAAAACAGACGGAGAGCTGGAAGAGTTTCCGCTTGGCACCGCCATCGTTACCGAGTCTCCAAGAACACCTTCTGTTGACTCTGCGCCACAGAGCGAAGGGCACATATATCAACATTTCAAAACGACAGCTGTGACTAAGAACACCAAATGGAATTCACATCACCTCAGGTCTTTCAATAAACAACCCAAACGAAATCAGACATACACAAATCACTCATACAAACATACTTATACAGACAAACAGACGGACGGATAGACATACATACATACATGCATACATTCGTACATACACACATACACATATATTGCATACAAACATACATATATATATACATACATGCATACTCACATACAGACACATACATACATACACATACATACATACACATACATACATACACATACATACATACACAAACATGAATACAAACATACATATATACACAAACATGAATACAAACATACATATATGCATACATACATACATACATACATATATACTTCCACATACAGACAGATGCCGACATACACATACATACATACATATATACACACATACATTCATACGTTCATACATATATACATAAAACATACATACATACATAGATACATACATAAATGCACACATACATACGTACGTAAGCACAAACATACATAACGAATAATGGTTAGTGTGAGCTCACCAGTAGTAGCTAGGACTGAGGGTGTTGCTGTATCGACCGTGACTGGCACCATAGAAGTGGCAGCGAGCGTTGAAGCATATCCGTCTCTGGTTTTAATTGCATTCCACCTGTTCGTATGCTTGGCTTCTTGTGCCGTAGGAGAAGAGCTCGTGTCACGACCGATGCTGCTACTCCTGGGAAGAGATGTTACTTGGCCCCGCCTGCGATAGTTTGGCGGTGGTACCTCATACCCCTCTTCTGGGCAGTGGTCGTCTATGTGGTCGTTCATCCGTGACGTACCGTTGTCTTGCCTGAGTTCTTTAAGAACAGCTTTGCGAACTGAAATAACAAAAGAAGCTTCTCAGGGCTGGTATCTCGATCAGTATCAATGAAGTTGGTTACAGTAAATGTAGTCATTTGCGCAAACACCCCAATCGTCACCACCGCCATTACCATCATCACCACCACCACCATCGCTGTCATCATCATCATCATCACCATCACCATCACCACCAAAGCTACCATCATTGTCTTTATCATCTTCATCATCATCATCACCATCACCATCACCACCGCCACCATCATTGTCTTTATCATCTTTATCATCACCATCACCATCATCACCACCACCACCGCCACCATCACTGTCTTTATCATCATCGTCATCATCATCATCATCACCATTACCATCAGCAGCAGCATCGTCAACATTATTGTCGTCGTCTTTTTCATTATCAAAGCCGTCATTCCTGCATTTACATTGCCTTCGTCTTTCCTGCTGTCATAGTCATCATTTTGTCGTTGTCGTTGCCAGCAAAAGGGTATCAAACAATTAAAACATCATCACTGAAATCGTCAGTTTTAATGATTGTCATTTCACAGAACAGACGAACCCACTAAACAGCTCGGCATTCGCCCTCGCTGCTGAGTTGTACATCCTAAGGGAGAAACAATCAGAACTGACCGCACGTGTATCTGATGCGAAGAAGAGTGGGCTTAGATTGTGCTCCAGCATCCAATGGACACGCTTGACCAAACTGGACATCATTTGCATTCAAAGTGCACCGATGCTTCCCGAGGCACATTTTCTGGGCCTCTTGAACGACACACTGTGCTGGACAACCTACACAAGAAAGTAAATAAATAAATCAGTCGGCCAGTCATTCATTCATTCAATCATTCAAAAGGCCGGTCAGTAGGTCGGTCAATCGGTCAGTCACTAACTCATTCGTTTATTCAGTCAGTCAGTCACTCACTCACTCACTCGCTCGCTCACCCACTTACTCACTTATTCAGTAAGTCAGTCAGTCACTCACTCACTCAGTCAATCAGTCACTCACTCAATCACTTATTCAGTCAGTCAGTCAGTTAGTCAATGAATAAGTAAATCGATATTATTACAAGTTCATGCATTTAACCATTTTATAAATGCTGACAGTGTGTTAATGTATCGGATAATTCATCGCTCCGTGTCTCTTACATACATACATACATACATACATACATACATACATACATATTATACACGTAGACCTACATAGTAAGTAAGAATTGAAACTTGTTTCAGACTTAACCTGTGTTATTTGTCTTGTCCATCCTAGAGCATTCGGTAGAAGACTGAGATCTTCCAAGCGAGGCTGAGTGGACAGCAATGTACCTTCCTTTCGGACAATCGATGACTTTCTTTACTTTGCCACACGCCACTGCATCGAGGAATTTCTCTAAAGCAATATGCAACAAACCGATTACTAAAACGACGACACAGATTAGAGCGTCGGTTAATACATATCACTCTTCCCTTTAAGACAACGCCGACCGTAGCCGTATGACTGCTTGCCTGACTCTTGGATCTTGCCCTGGAACCGAACCCTTCTTGCCTATCGATTTTGTTTTGACTGAGCACCTGTGAATAAGCTGGTTCCCGACACTTGGCTTTCGTTGGGCGCTGTAGAAATCTCGATTTTACGATTGCGATTACGATCTCCTTTGCCCCGAATACGTCCAGGTATTTTGGGTAAAAAGGAAGTTTTCGCTAGGTGGCAGATGTATTATGCAACATATGATGTGAACTGGTGTGAACTGTTTTTTACTCTTAAGAAAAGCAGTCCTGCAAGCTAACTCCGACAGACAGCCTATTCTTCGCTGTCTGATCTTCCCATCGACAGCATACAATGTGTGTACTTAAGTTCGCTAGATGGTGCAAGTGAAGCAGAAATTTCGAAACAACTTTCTACTTTGATTTAAACCCGACCGCTAAATTTTCTCACATAACTGGACTAAAATTATTTGTTTTTAATTGACAAGATTTGCTTTTAAATTGTCTCAGAACGTTAGATTTTCTTGCAAAGTGCTGCGGAATTCACTGTGGAAATTTAAAGAGGTGCCATTCTAATTTGCTATTCATGCAGTTGGAGAAAGACTAACGCCATGTTACCACATACTGTACCTGCCAAAATATGCTCAGGTCTATATATAATTTTTATTTACTCTTTATTCCTTTATTTAATTTGTTGGCCTATATCGCTACTGTCTGATAATGAACAATAAGGTATAAATTAATGGCGCAACGCAAATTATCACTCAATTTCTCAAGGTCCATGCACAGTAGCCTCGGTTTCAGAATAGACTTGAAACTGCACACTTCGTGTTATGAGCAGAACACTCAACCAAAGTGTTGAACAAACACATGAACCTAGGCCTGTAGGCAGACGATAGAAATCTAGATGTGAAGGTAGACGATGACTCACGAAGTCTACTTACCAGGCTGACATCTGTAAGTAACCTGGAGCTGTCGGCGAATCAGGTTAAGAGGACAGACGCTAAGGTCAACGTCGACTTGAAGGTCACCAGCTGAAACTAACGCCATCTGCAGAGAACAACGATTCCCACCGACAGCTGATGAAAAATTTCGATTTTAAAGTAGCAGGGCATTCATATAGCGCCGTTTTGGGGCTTCCACTATGTATGTATGCATATAAAACACTATATCCGAAAACCGCCATGCTTATTTTGGTATGTTTCTCTTATCAGAACATCTACGTCAAAGACTGCTGCATAAAATACGATTACATTACAAAAGATATGCAACCATGTGTATGAATATGTATGTATGTACGTATGTGTGTATGCATGTATGTATGGGTGTATGTACCTGATTATTTACACAGCGCATTTCAATAGCCTCTTCAAGACGTTCAATGAAACATGGCTGTGTGACTGACCTACAAAGATGCGTGCGTAATAAGGTAGGTTGTTTTCTGATACATTCCCCGAGAGTTCTATGGATGAGTGAGAATATCGCGCAGATCTCTGTTCATGTATACAAACAGAGACAAACAGACAGAGACAAACAGACAGACAGACAGAGACAGACAGACAGAGACAAACAGAGACAAACAGACAGAGACAGACAGAGACAGACAGAGACAGACAGAGACAGACAGAGACAGATAGAGACAGACAGAGACAGACAGAGACAGACAGAGACAGACAGAGACAGACAGAGACAGACAGAGAGAAACTGAAAGACTTAGAGACAGAGAATCCAAGACACAAGACAGAGACATGTATATCTACTGAACCTAGGTCGAAAGAGGTCGACCTGCAGTTTGTAGGAGAGGCTGCGTAGCTGGCGAAGGAACTGATAAGGAACCTCGTACGGTGTATATACACAGAGGATGATGAATGAACAACTGGGAGGCTATATATATATAGGTCAACGACAGCCAGTTACCCTACATCCTCTCAGTCCAAAAATATCTTCACTGCTGGCTGCTCATCCATAATGGTTAACGATCCAATATTACTGCTCTTCAGGCAAATAAGATCCAGGGAAGAGGGTGATGATATTTACAATGATGATACTGATGATGATGATGATGATGATAATGGTGGTGGTGGTGATGATGATGATGATGATGGTGGTGGTGGTGGTGAAGATAATGATGATGATGGTGCTGGTGATGATGATGATGATGACGACGACGACGACAAAGATATGTTACATTCATTTTTACTCGGAATGTTAATCTGTCTCTTGTTTGTTTGTTTGCGCGTTAGTCTATGTGTCTGTGTGTTTATCTGCTCCACTGTATATCAGTTAAGCTGGAGTTTTCTGGCCGTTCTGTTTGTTTATTGCAAATCCTAAATAATGGCATAAACAGGAGACAACGCATACACCACAGCTTCAGAAATACAGAGAGAAAAAACATAAGGGCAGACACACACACACAGGCAACACACGCATACAGAGAGAGAGAGAGAGAGAGAGAGAGAGAGAGAGAGAGAGAGAGAGAGAGAGAGAGAGAGAGAGAGAAAGAAACAGCGACACAGAAACAGAGAGAAAGAGAGAGGGAGAGACAGAGACAGAGAGACAGAGACAGAAAGGGAAAGAGATAGAGAGATAGAGAGATAGAGAAAGATATACAGAGACAGGGACAGAGAGACATAGACAGAGAGGGAAAGAGATAAAGATATAGAGAGATAGAGAGACAGACAGAGACAGAGTGAGAGTGAGAGAGACAGAGAGAGAGAGACAGTGAGAGAGAGACAGTGATAGAGAGAGAGAGAGAGAAAGAGAGAGAGAGAGCGAGAGAGGACCTACTGCAGCAGCCAGCCCAACAGCGACAGCGGAAACTTGGTGCTGAGTCAGAAGACGTAGCAACAGCTGCAGCGGCAACCCTTGAATCATCTTTCCTGTTTCCTGTGCAAGGATATAAGCAAAATTACTGTTGTCAATTATGCTGCACAAGAGTAAATATAATTATCATTAAAATAATATGCAAGAGAGCAGTATTCAGGAGAGAGAGGGAGAGAGAGAGAGAGAGGGAGAGAGAGAGAAGAGAGACACTTGTATCTGCAGATGGAGGACCCCGCAGATGGAGGACTGACGTGGGAGGAGGCTGCCAGAGCTGCTCAGGACAGAGAAGGATGGAGAACCTGTATCGCCCAATGTGCGCCAGCACGTGGAGGGACTAAGGTCTAAGGTCTAAGGACACTTGTATCTGAACATTTTATAGCGCCTTTTAAGAACTTCCTATAAAGTAGGAATAAAGTTAAGCCTATATGTAGTTAAGAAAACGACTTGACATTAACAGTTTGCATCTGTATCTAGACATTTACATGCTGCCTTTTAAGAAACTCTTAACAGGAAATATATTGAAAACTTAGGTAAAAAGGAGACTGCAACTTGTAGACGAAAGGAGTGATGGGATAAATGGATGAGTAGATCAAAAGGAGATCTTAGAGAGACCAACTGTAGTAGGCGTTGGGTAAGGTGGGAGAGAATGTGGAAGCAGAAGTCATGATGTATGGACCAGACTTACCAAACAACAAACTTGAAATGTACAAGCTCAAGATAATAATAATAATATTATTTCTGCCCCTATTAAGCGCCACTATCTAATGACTATGCATCAGTCGACGGCGCTGAGCAGTTGTGAGTAAAGGACTTGCTGAAGGTCTCTACACATTAACCGTCTCAGAGGAGGAGACTCGAACCCGAACTCTCCGCGTAACAAACCAAGCGCTCTAACCAATCGGCTACCATGCCCCACAGTATATCAGTCAAGCTACTGAAGGACCTACGAGAAAGGCAGGGCTGCCTAAAAGACCCTTAGGGCAAGACCCAGACGAGACCCGAGAGGTCCCGCTACGAGACCGAGACGCTGGCCAATCTGTCTTAGACGAGACCGGACCTTAGGTCTCCGAGTCGAGACTAAGACCTAAAGACTCCGATACGAGACCTTTTGGACTCCGAGACGAGACCAAGTCTAAGATGTCCCCGTGTATTTTTGTCAGCACCTGGCACTTATATCTCTACTGGAGCTAGGTTACTCACTTTGCACCGTTTAACACAACTGGGTCTTCTATCTTCGGGTAGATATGATGTAACGAAGCATGGTCTCGACTATTGGTCTACTCGTCATGCTGCTTCAAATCCTGACTTGCGTTTAGGTTTCGCAGTGATTAATTATTCAATAAATTGATAATCTATTCATTGTTGTACTTATGATTTCAGTCAATTTGTATTATCTCGTTTTTTCTGGTTGCTTCCAGTCTTGCAAAGCAGTTTGCAACTTAGTTAATACTACTAACAAACGATGACAGACCGTCGCCAGCCAGCCAGCCAGCCAGCCAGCCAGCCAGCCAGCCAGCCAGCCAGCCAGCCAGCCAGCCAGCCAGCCAGCCAGCCAGCCAGCCAGTCAGCCAGTCAGCCAGACAGATAGACAGACAGACAGACAGATAGACAGACAGACAGAAATCTATTACACGAAATTGTGAGCTTTTGCCTGTCATGGGCATGTGACATATCGGTAAACGCGTACGCCAAGGAGCCTCTGTGCGTGAGGATCCCCGGTTCGCAAACCGAAGGTGGCTTATTTCAGAGATCTGAATCTCGGTCTAGCAGGGTCTGTGCACGGGGACCTTAAATGGCGTGGCGCCCATTCAAACGAGCAGCGGTGGTGAGAATCTCACCCGATTAATTAATTAAAAAATGAGCAGAGTCGAGGGCATACAGTAGTTTAATAAAAGTGCACATTTACATTGTTATGTACATTTACATAAACTCATGCAGCAGTGAAATCAAATTATTGAATCAAACAACAGAAAGTGTGATAAACAGACGGGTCTCAATGTATCTGATTTCGACTAGTGTACTATAGGTCGACTTGTAGTACAAAGTCTACCTAAGTAGTTAGAAATTTAGTACTGGCAATATTCTACTCGTCGAAATCAATCAATACATTTGCCTTCATGAGCACTGTTGATGCCAAGTTCCAGATGCCGAACAGATAGAAAGTATTTTTATTATCCTGACTACATTCCTGGAAAGAGGTAACATCAGAATTGTTGAGAACACACAAAGTTAAGCCTATAAATACACACACACATACATACATACATACATACATACATACATACATACATACATACATACATACATGCATACATACATAAATACATGCATGCATATATACAAAGGCATCTGAAACGTGAGATGCAATAATTTTACAGTGAATATTGCTTATTTAAATTTAAATGGAATTTGTTCAAATACGTACTTATTTATGGGTGTTGAATAGTCGATCATTCACAAGAGAGCTCATCTGTAAGGCAAAAACATTCGGACTATCGCAATTTTAACAAAGCGAAAACAGGAATTTTGGGACACATCCTGTTCGAGCTCTTTTAAACTACATTATTCATAAAATCCGGTATTTTCTCAGCCCCATGCTGTCCTACATCTCCTTTCTCATCCATTTAACTCGTCTATGCACTTCGTTCTCCCTCAGTCGTTCAGAAGCAACCAAGGAAACTAAACGGGAGCTTCGTCCAGGTAAACAAAACAAGAAAATAATGGCAGAACAAGAGAAGACATGAAACCGACATCAAGCGCCGTCGGCCCTTAAACTGTAGTCATCTAGTTATCTCAGGTATTTCTGCACATTTGGCAAGTAAAGGCCTACTAGGTCTACGCCCTAAATAGTAGATTTGCGAATAGACCTACCGCGCTGTTGGCAATCCAAAATTAGGCCCGCGGCAATTAAGTAGCCCTACTATCTCGCCTTCGTGTATCTTTCACTGCGTACACGTCTTGTAGTTGAGAGGCGAGAGAGAGACGTTATACAGGCCAGCGCGTAATGCACGCTGTTTTCGAACGTTTACACAGTTCCAAAGGTACTCAGACACTGAGTATTATAACTCCGCGGTCTATTTTAACTCCCATCACCCCAAAGCAGCAGCAGCAGCTGAAGTAACGTAATATGGTCCTCGTCTATGATCCGTCAAATCATACACAGGTTTGTTAATGAGAGTCGGTACATACGTCGAGCTGTTGAGAGGGCGTCCTTCACAATGTTCACGGACTTAGTTTCAGAAGGTCCATCAAAGCGCACACGATTATCCGGCGACGGACAGCTAGACCAATAATTCAGAGTTGTTTTGCATGCATGTTTGATTAAACTGTGATTTAAAACAGACTGGAACCTGGCTGCACACAGCGGAAAAGTACGCGGGCATGCCGAAAGATATGCACCGGCCCAGGTAGCCTATGTAGGCACATGTAACGGGTCTAGCTTTAGAAGCATAAGCACAGGCTACTAAGTTAATCATGTAGTGGATTGATATTTGGGTCATAGGCGAAGTCAACAAACCGCTTGTTCTCGTCTATCCGAAACATTTGTGGTTTCCCATGGGTTAGATGTTGTTCCTGAACATCCTATTACTCAGAGAGGTGTTTTTAAACAATATTATATGTCTAGTCTCCAGGCCTTTCTATTTATGCCATCAGTATCAGCGAGTAAACTTAACGCAGACCAAACCCAAGCTGGCAGATGGACTGTTAGAACTTTAGCTGGTTATCTAGGCATTTGACCTGGAACCAAACCTTTCTTGCCTACCAATTTTGTTTTGACCGAGTTCCTGTGAATAAGCTGGGGTTCCCGTGACTTAGCTTTTGTTGGGCACTGTAGAAATCTCGAAGTTACGATTGATATAGCGCCTTTTGAGTACCTCACAAAAGCGCTGCCTATGCTAGCCTAAACGATGTTAAGTGTCATTAAGAACAGAAAGTTCGTCAGCAAGCGATAACATGAAACAATGCACAGATAACTAAAATGACACCAGTGGCAGGCTCACGCACACACGCGCAGACGAATTCCCATTCAGATTTCACAGATGACACGATATTCAGGGTTCCTGAACCAAAAGGCGTCGATGGTGTAGAGCGAGGACAGGTGGTAGGGTTCGCGGTACACGCGAAACACCACAGCCCAGCACTCCCTCGTTGGTATCAGATGTCCAGGTATCTCTCGAACCGCCGGATCTGAATAGAGCAGGTATTCGTCGCCAACCGGTCGGTAAGTCAAAGGGTCACCCGTGATATGACGGTCAAGGTTACTCCAAAGGCCTTCGTCGCTCCTCTTGCGCGGAGACAATCACCCGGCTGAAGACAGCATATGCAGTCCGTAGATTTGAGCCTCTAACTAGTCCCTTCTCAATCCTGCAGTCACGTGCGTCAAGACAGAATATGCAGAAATTAACATTCAAAATGTTCTTCATCTGCGGCGTAAACGAAGATTAATTCCGACACGCAAACTTAATAACAACAAACTCCAAACATGTCAGAAATTAGCACGGTTCTTAGACGAGAATCTTAAATGATGTGGCGCCCATTCAAACGAGCAGTGGTGTTGAAGGATCTCACCCGATAAACTCATTGAAAAATGACCAGGGTCCAGGCCATACGGTCGCTGTAGAAAACGTGTACATTTACATTAATCGAGCAGGCTTCGCATTAAAACGAAAAATCCGCCAAAATGACACAACATACGAGTCAACAACCGCTGACAAGCGTGAACTACTTGCATAAGACTACATTTCTAGACCGATTGGTCTTCTTAGTTCTCCATCGAAACCATAAATTCATCGAAAAATGAGCAGGGTCCAGGCCATACGGTCGCTTTTCATAAACATGTACATTTACATTTATTAAGATCTGATATAATGCTCTGCGTGACCAGATCTTCATGACCGCATAAAAGTAGGCTATATCACTGCGCATAACATATATGACCAGAGCTTTTGAGAGATGCTAGAAAGGCGCTATATAAATGCTTATTATATTACATATATTACATTACACTGTAATAGATAGGCCTACAGATAGACCTATAGCTAGGCTACTTTGTGCACAAAGACTGGATCCGTATTTTACAGTGTTCCAATATTTTCTCTAGTCCCAGAGCTTTCCTTCTCAGTTACCGACAAGAGGAGGCTGGCTTTAGACCTACTTCTTAATCTTCCGTTCGGCCAGCTATTATGACATAGAAAACTGAATTGAAGGATATACGAGGGTGTGTATGAGTCAGAAAAGATGCAAAGACCGACCGAAATTTTTTATGGCAGGCGTGCAGTGGCAGCAAGTTCGGAAACAAGAGCTAAAACGAGCGGCAAAAGACTGTGTGTCTGGGCACGAGTATAAATAGACTGTCGACAGAATCCTATGAGGTATGATTCTGAAAGTAGCCGGGCAGAAGTAAGACCCAGTGAATGATGATGGGCCGACAGAAGTTGGTCAAGACAGGTAGATTCACGATGGCAACTACACAGCTTAATATATATACATACATGTTTTTGTGTGTATATATATATATATATATATATATATATATATATATATAGCAAAAGGGAAACACTAGAATACACGTACACCATAGCTTCACTAAAAAAGAGCAGAAGCGGTCTCTTTAGCTAGCCTGGAGAAGCATCCATCGGTAGGCTACTGTTCGCGACTTCATTTTTTTAGTCTCGGCATATCACGGTACTGTTAGCGACTTCATTTTCTTAGTCTCGGCATATGACGGTACTGCTAGCGACTTCACTTTCTTAGTTTCGGCATATGAAGGTGGGTAGCCACACTGACCAGTCCTCTCCCTGGCCGACTGATCAATCTTCCCACCGACGGTGTATGGCTGATGAACTCATTTTATAGCTGAGTTTTCTAAGAAGTGCAAATGGCGCCGGAATCTGGAAACATTTAGCTCCCTTGGTGGGTATTTGAATGATCTGCCAGTCAAGTACGCTACAACCACTAGGCTAGTCAGCATTGACTGTAGGTCATCGTTAGCATAGAACTGATATCATAGTGTGTGATTGTCCAGTAATGTGCCTAATGGTGCAGTGCATAATGTAAACAGAAGAGGACCAAGGACAGAACCCTGTGGAACACCACATGTCACCAAAGTATTAGATGAATAATTACCCTTTATATACGTATACTGATTCAGTGCGTGGACTGATATAAGTAGCAAACCGATTTATGATAGGACCAGAAACTCCAAACCATTGCTTGATCCTATGCAAAAAATAGAATGAATGATCCACCATACCAAAAGCAGGAGACAAGTCAAAAAGAACAAGTACTGTCACCCTTTGCTTATCCTTTGAGTATACAGTCAATATGAAGTTGAATGAAACTTACAGTATGCAGACTGGAAGGGGGAAAATAGTGAGCTGGTAGGTAACTGAGTTTGCATATGATTCATAACTTCCTGTTCAAGAATTTTAGACACAAAATTCAAAGTTGAGATGGGTCTGTAATTAGACAGCGCCCCGTTGAGTTTATTCTCTAAGAGGCATTGTATAAATCTTAAATTACAATTACAATTATTACAGTTACAGGTCGCCAGGGTCGAGATAGGGTTTCTTTACCTGAGGATGAACTATGGCTGAGCAAAAACAGATGAGATGGTTGATAATTAATTGATGTAATGGTTGGACCTAGAGCATCAGAGCACTCCTTCAGTAGAGATGTAGGAATGGTGTAAGGACACCATTAGCTGAGGAAAAGATGTTTGCAAACTTCTGCAAGTGTTGTTGGCTGAAAACTAAAATGCACAGGTGAAAAGGAAATAACTTTGTAATGTGCCTGTTATATTGCTGCAGTCGACTTTGTTCAGCAAACATTTTCTGACTTTTCTTAAAACACACTTGTATATATCAGTTACACAGTCACGACAGATGAGTTCAGCACTTTTATGAGGTATTTAAATCACCCTACTACATATAAACATTCTCTGTATATACTTACATACACTGTGGGGTACAGTAGCAAAATGGATGGAGTGATCTGCTTGTATTGGGGAGATTACGGGTTTAAGCCTCCCCAAGATGATTACAGTGCAGGGATGATGACTAAGTCCTTCACTCACAGTTGCTCAGCATTATCAATATATCAATAGATGCTTAGTCATTAGATAGTGGTGCTTAATAGATGCAGAAATAATAACATACATACATCCACACAAATACATATAAGCCACCATGACCATTCCAGGCAGACCCACTGAATTTAATCCTCTTCAGTTTACCAAGTGTACTCCTTCACCAGATGGCACCAGAAGAACAGGAAGTGAAAAGCATCCTTCTCTTCTAAACCCCAGACACAATACCAAGAACTATTACAAAGCGCAATTAGCAGATATATTTCAGTTGTGCTACATGTTACTGTAGTGTAGTGTATCATACTGGATTATTTTGTATTGTTTTGCAAAAGTCTGTTAAACATAAATTGACGAATGAACCAAAATCAAACACATGGTCAAACTCAAAATGAGAATTCCATAAACCCACAGATGTCAAATGAGGAAAAGAAAGTACATACAAAAACATAAATAATGAGTGAGTAAGCAAAACGTATATGTAGCTCAAGTGTCTATATGTAAGACAGATCAATCATAACCTCAAAATTTCAAAACAGCAAAATCACTTTATTAAGCAAACAGATGTAATACTGGCCTCATTTATAATGCAGAGTAAGAATACACAACTTCTAGTAAGTTTAGTTACATTCTTTCGGCATACCGTCCAAGACTTGAACAGGCTTGATTTGCCAAGGGGATGATAGTTCTAATTCCAAAGGTCAATAGTTAGCCCTCCTGAAGTGATAAAAATGGACACCAGGTCGGTTTTAACCAGGGCTCTGACAATATCATTGGTCAAGTTCAGTCCCATCAGTTATTCATAGTGAATAATTCCCAGCTATAAGGCCAAGATACAAGTAGCAGATAGAAGATTTTCCAGTTTTGTGTTATTTCAGTAGGAAGTTGCAGCACATAATGCTACAGCTCTGCTTACTGACCAAAGTTGGCTGCAGGTCTGGATTTTTCATTTTTCTTCTGAATGTTCAATCACTCTATAAAAGTTCAGCTCCTCAGTCTTGATTGAAAAGTTTTGGCTCTAAAGTTCATGTTTACACTTCTGTTTACAATCCTCAGTCATTTTGAATTGAAACAGTTTAATGACATTTTATGGTACCATTGGTTGGATAAAATTTACATTGCTCATAGTAAAGTAAATAGAACAAATTATACTTTAAGTCAAATTTCCAATAAAAATTATCAAATGATACTGCTGGAAAACTTAACAGCCAGGAGAAAAGTCAACAACATCAGTTTTGATCAGTTTGAACCCTGGCAACTCCCAGTCACTTATGGAACAAATTAACCTTAAAAGCTTCTTGTCAAATATTCAACAAAAATTTTTTAACCAGTTGGCAACCTCTCCCTTTCACCTTTACATTTGGATTTATGATATCACTTGCAACAAAGGCTCTGCTGCAGACCATGCAGGCAACTTGCAATGCTCCCAGATACATGAATCAGAAAATAATGACCAGATGATAATGGATCATTGCAACACCTGTTAATATTAAAATGATCCTCAGGTGCTATTTTGTCTCTGTTATCACTTTAGTAATAATGTAGAAAAAATAAGCAAACTGGATTCAGGATGTGTTGACCAGACCTCAAATTTAAAAAATTGTTTTGAATGACTGCACAGTAACTTTAAGCCAATGGGTTTGAGCCTGCCAAGTGGCAAGACATTTGCACACAACCATTTCTATATTAAGCAGGATAAATTAATATCAGTGAAAACAAGAAAATGGCAGGTCTCATAATGTACTGTATGGGAACCAAAGACTCACATTCATTCATTTCCTGCTTAGACAAGAGGGAAACTAAACGTTTTTACTTTTGCACAACTCCCCAGAAAAGCACTTAGTCAAGAAAAACTGTTGCCATTCGGTACCAGATGATCAATTCACTAGAGTGCTATGTAACTTCTGCCTTTTTTTTGTAATTTTACATTTACAGCAAATGGAAAACTTAAAACTGAACACAAATACGCGTTTCTTGCGATACACTGAATCATGCGGATGAAGTTTAGTTTTTTTCAGAGTTATTCTTGTTTGGCTTTCAAATCCATGATGAGGATCTGTTTTCTGGAAATCAGAGGCTCCATTGACTTTTCCACAGCATCAGTGAACTGTTCAAACGCCACCAAACTGTGAAGTGGAGCCCGCAGCCGACCGCTTTGTGCCATGCTGCCAATGAACTTCCACATTTCCTGACTCTGCGTGGTACTCTTGTTCTCCTTATTCCACTGCGTCATCCAGTATCCTCGTATCTTTACATCATTGAAAATCAAAGAACCAGTTGGCACCATGAGAGGCTGCTTAGACATACCTCCGTATGTCACCAATGAACCTCTCTTTGCAAGAAATTTCAGGACATCTGCAACTTGTTTCCCTCCAACGCAGTTCAAGCCAAGCTTTGGTTTTGGCAACGATTTCATCAGCTCTTGCATTTCGGGTGTTCGAACAAACTCATCTGTTATGACGTGAGTTGCCCCAAGATCTTTTAATGTCTTTACCAGCGGGTCAATGTCCGGACGAGAACGAACAATGTTGACTGTTTTCAGAGACATTTCAGCAGCAATCTGAATCACTGCTTGACCAACCCCACTGTTAGCACCATTCTGAATTACAACATCTCCAGCTGACAAATGTTCAAAATCAGTAAGCATTCGGTATGCAGTGCAAGGATTAACAGAGATTGTAGCCGCTGTTGGCAGCGATATATCATTTGGTATTTTGATCAGCTCTGCGCCAGGACATACTGCATAAGTCTTCCAGGTACCCCAACCTGAAAAGCTTGGAATTACCCAGTCACCTGGCTGTAGCCCAGTGACAGATGCACCAACTTCCATAATTTCCGCCACACCTTCGTTACCACCGACAGCTGGCAGCGCAGGTCTTACAGGATAAACACCCTGTATCATGTTTATATCGGCAGGGTTAATTGGAGCGGCCAGCATCTTCAGCAGGACCTCTTCATTCTTCAGCTGGGACGGAAGATCGGATGTAACCCGGCGAAGGACTTTGCGAGGATCACCGTGGTCGCTGTACACAACGGCGTCGCATTGCGTAGCAATTCCACGATATTGCTTAAGGCCGTTGAATGCAATGCTTCTGGGGAAAACAAGCCTTTCAAATGAGGCTGTAAGCACACGTCCACGAAAATTTAATCGAGATGCAATTTTCGAAATCATAATTTTTCTTCGTTTATTAAAACACAGAAAATGCACCAACTTTTGATTAAAAGCCGTTCAATCGCACCACCGCATACGGCATAACGAAGTTATAACGGTTCCGAGCGTCACGGCAAGCAAATCTAATCTAATATAACCTAATCTAAAAACTTCTGTAGCGCCACTGTAATAATGCTCGAGGCATCAGTCGATGGTCGCTGCTAAACAAAATCATTGTCCAAGCCAAAGTCCATGATGAGTCCGGGTCGAAAAGCCAGAGAGGAGTCCAGAAGTCACACAGACAGCCTACGGAGGATATGAGTTCAGGAAAAGATAAGTTTTGGTCAAATCATAAACAGCTTTGATTCCTGCCAGATATGATGAACTCAGTTGCCAGCGTTGTGCAAAATACTATTTTAAAATAGCATTTTTAATTTTAGAATACAAAATAGTATTTTATTTGTATTTAAAAATGCTTTTCTGGAGCATTTTATTTCGGTATTTTCAAAATACTTTGAAATACAGTATTTTAAGAAATTAAAATAAGCTTAATATTAAAAATACTATTCACAAAATACTTTGTACTTGGAGAATGCGTGACGTCTTCACCAAGTACAATGTTGCGCTGCAATCATCAGCTAATGTTGAACAGCTAGTTTTAATTGGCAATAATAATAATAATAATAATAATAATAATAATAATAATAATAATAATAATAATAATAATAATAATAATAATAATAATAATAATAATACAATTTATATAGCGCCGTAGAACAGCCGAGGCCGAAGAAAAGGGCACAACCAAGCAAATCGGTTTCGCCCACTAACAAGGGCCGGTCTAGGTCGGAGGGGGCGATGACCATCGTCGTCTGGTGTGTTTGGATGGAAGATCCAAAATAGGGCTAGAAAACAATGCGAAAACTTTTGAAATGCTAGAAGAATACCACAAATGACGAATTTTGCGGTTCTATTCGTTTTACAAAGGACGATACTTCTATAGAAGCTGTCTCTCTGCCTCAGTTTGCCTATAACACTTCTATGGTGTTAACATGCGTGTATGTGTAGGCCCTAAGCAAGTTAAGCAGTGTCCCCAATCTTGATTTTTAATAATAGTGTAGTATATATATATATATATATATATATATATATATATATATATATATATATATATATATATATATATATATATATATATATATATATATATATTGATCACAAACGCTGTGGTGCCAAGACGAGTGGGTTGCACAAGAAACATCGTGCAGTAAGTAGTAGAAAGCAAATTAAATCTCTTTGGACACATTTCCAGAATGGATAACACCAGGATGGTCAAACAAGTGGTGTTTGGAATGATGGATGGCGGAGAGATCAGAGGTAGACTGAAAAGATAATGGCTGGATGACGTCAGAGACTGGTGCAGGACGGACGTGTACAGGTTGAGTGTGTCGGCACAGGACGTGAAGTTGGTCTACGTGCAAAATGTAACTTGCTAGGAAAGTCACTTTGCAGAACGAGTTATCATTTAAATTCAATTCTAAAATTTGCCTATATTTACTTAAACTTATGCTACTAGAACACGATAGAAATAGGGCACGGGGCCCATACTTGTTTACACGCCTCTATAGATAGGCCTATTAATAAACAACTGTGTTGTTTTATATTTAAAATATTCAGTTTAATCGTGAGAACTTTCAATTCAAGTTCGTAGCGGTGAATTAATTATAGGCCTAATAATTTCGAATAATGCAGTTTGTCACATCTTCATATTCACCACTAAATTTTATTACAGACAGACTTAAGCAAGAGTTCATTTTGATTTCAACTGGCTTTTCTTAATTCATATGTAATTGGCTTTTGTATAGCGTCTTTTTATGGATTATGGATATTTCTGCTGAAATGAGACACTATCAAGTTTCAGTGGTGGATTAAATGGAATAGGATGGGATGACGGATGTAGTGGGATGGAATGCTGGATGGTTGGGATGGTTCCAGTGATGGATAGTGGATTCAATGATGGATCAACTTATATTGGGCAAATATTTAGACCTATGTATTGCTTTATCGCAACGAAGGATAAGCTTCTCAAATGAATAACGGATTCTTGAGGACACCCGAAGCAGCTTTTGGTGTCTTCGAGAACCTGAAATTTATTTAAATTTCTTTTTCAGGATAAGCTTTTGTCGTGTCTTAAAAATACATAGATTTTCATGGACCTTGACATTTTGCAAAACAATAAGTGACCTTTCACGAAGGTCTGACATACTGGGATGTTCAAAGAATTAATGATGTAAAGCTATATTTTGATGAAGAAAAAAATCGGACCAAAAAGTAATTATTATTGCAATAAATAGCGTTTATTCTGAAAAATGTAACTTATAAAATAATTGTGTGGTATTTTATAATCACATAGGTCACAGATTGCAAGTTATTTAAATATTTAAGAGCAAATAGTCTTGTCGCTTTATACTCGGACTTTCTGCGTAAGATGCCACTTGTTAGGGCTATACAGTATACTGTGATTGGCCTGGTATCTGCGATGTTTATTCATACCTTGGTCATACTTGCGCCCTTTAAAAATGGTTGGATAAAAATGGATACGTTGTAATCTAGTGGTGAGCTCGCTGCACGGAATAATGGATGGCCCAAACAAAAGAGGACGACCCGATAAAGAATGGGTGGACGACATAATCAAATGGTGTCGAGCATCACTTCAGAAGCTGAGCCACGCCGCACTGGAAAGACAACAATGGAGGAACATAGTGAGAATGGCATCAGACATCTACGGGCGTTGAGCCCATGGTTTATGATGATGATGATGATGATGATGATGATGATGATGATGATGATGATGGTGATGGTGATGGTGATGGTGATGATGATGGTGATGATGACGACGACGACGATGATGATGATGATAATGGTGGTGATGGTGATGGTGATGATGATGGTGATGACGACGACGACGACGACGATGATGATGATGATGATGACTATAACATACCACACAATTATTTTATAAGTCACATTTTTGAGAATAAAGGCTATATCTTGCAATAATAATTACTTTTTGGTCAGATTTTTTCTGATGATGATGATGATGATGAGATGATGACGAGCTTGCTGGAATGTCAGCCGAGAGATCGGAGATTCAAATCCTGCCAGAGTAGAACGATGCTCCGCTTGCACCATCTAGCGAACTGAGCTATAAAGATGAGTACACTAACCCGTCAATGGGCAGATTAGGCCGCGAGGGAGAGGACCTCATTTGCATAGGTTAAGAAAAACGAAGTCGCTAACACTTCATGGTTATCTCTGGGAGCTAAATTAAGGAACTACCAAAGAGTAGGCCTATTCTATGCTCTAGATTAATAATTAATTTTTAACCACTCGCTTTTTTGAATGCTTCTCTTTTAAAAGGCTCATCACTAAATGGCATGGACATTGTTAGGCTCTTGGGAATGCCACTGATGATGACCTGTGGAAATTGCCAGCACAGAGCAGCCTTGTCCTTTTAAGATCCTCCTTTGGTGCCCCAAACTCAGCCATGTTCTCCGCTGTAAGTAAGTAAGCTATGCTATGTAAGCATATATATAATATATATATATTCCCTCTGTCAAGATTATCCTGTGCTGAAACGGCTGGACCAGATAGTGACAGCAGGGCTTCATCAACATCAGTTCAATGACCACCAATGGATGAAGGCTAGACTATTCTAAGCCGTATTTCGATTACCCATAATTGTGCGTATCAAGCATAAGTAGTTTATAGCCGAGTATGTAGGCCATTTCAGAGATACCGTCGACCAGACAATCAGCCGCGGAGTAGCTTAGCGGCTAAACTGCTGTAGTGTAGTGTATACAGGTTCGAACCTCACTACGAAGGACCATGAGCAACTTCTTTAGTCATAATTGCCTAGTGCCTCTAATTGCTACCAATCCGCTGGCGATATATAAATCAGCATGATTGAAAGAAGTATCTTTGCCTGGTTTCCTACCACCGGATACAAATTGCCGGCAGTTCTTCCGATGTTCTAGATACGTCAATCACCTGTGCAATCTACTGCGGAAATTCCTAATAAGCTTTAATGTTGTTCTCCTTATTATACCTCGACTCCATAAGTCATTAACTACATAAGTCAATAACTCCATAAGTCAGAGTTACCGGCGCAGCGGGAATCAGTACGAGACATACACACACTGAGTCGTACACACAAATACTCTAACGCATAGGCCACTAATACACACACGCAGACACAAAGACACACACAAAGACACACACATACATACATACATTCACATACAGAACGCTAACCCATAAAACACCAGTATACATAAACTTACACACATACAGTCAGACACATACGCTACTGAGACACGAACAGACACACAGATACACGCACACAAAAGACCACAAAGACAGACACACATAAATCGCCAAATGGTCACTGTTGTTGTTGTTGTTCGTTAGCCAAACGAACCGGATATGAGCGATATTAGAGAATTGCATCAACAACTGCCTTTCCATTCGGTCTCTGTGCTCACGTGCGGATAGTAGTCGACTGACGACAAATACAGAATAATGTCTTGTGCAAATAAAAGAGACGGAAATGGTTCGTCGCTAACGGACGTTTACAGGCTCCGCAAGAGACTGGCTCCCATGGCAACGACGATGACCAGCGATCGATGTACGTCATGCTGACGTCGACGACGCACCTGACTCGGCGGCGATCGAGACGATCAGGCGGAAGTTGATGCATCGTTCCGTCTATTTCCAGTTCGGAAGCCTCCGCTCTCACGTTACAGCCTCAGGAGCACTGTGTGCCAACACTTATTTAAAACAGATCCATGCGACGTGTGGGTCTGTACAGTAAGTAAAGAATCCCATATCCCTCAAGTGAGATGTATGGGAGGCGCTCAATCCTTTTCTTTAGGCCTCTGAGCCAGCAATTGACGAATCCCATGGTCATGGACTCGGGGCCAGTGCATCGTAGGACTTGCCATTTACTTCCAAGCTTACGACGGTAACAAATTATACTGCTTGGTGACAGAGGCACGATGTGCGCAAACAACTTGCCCAGGGTCGTTACACGGAGTTGAACCCGCAACCGCATGATCATTGACCAAAGGCGTTACCGATGGACTACCGTGCCGCACACACAATGCTGTCCAATAGCGTTCTTGGTATGCAGTTCAACGATTGTGAGTGCAAGCCTGCTGAGCAGACTTCGGGTAACGACCCTAAATTTTTTGTACAATGGCACCTGGGTTGTCGGGAATCGAGATGATCGTGTACCGTTCCATTTTCTTCAGTTTGAAATTATTGTATCCTATGAGGGAGTTACTGCTTTGACTGAACTAAAATGCCCTGGGTGTGACTTTTAGGGACGAGGTAAACTTTCTCTACTGGTTCCGAATGTCTCCCATTGAAGATGCATTTTTCCATATATATGTTCGCTCCTGCCCATGAGGTCTTTTTACCCCAACTTCTGCCAACTGTAGCTCGCAATCCTTAAATGCCAACAACTTATTAACAAACGCTTCATTTCAATATTCAGTTATCAGCGCTCATCCAGCGATATCTCTAGACTTTAGGATTTTTTATAGGATGTTAAATGTTCAAGATTCCACTAACCCTATGTAAAAGATTTCAATTTTTCTACTTTTCCTAGAGGCAGTTCGTCTAATTGCATGCGAAAGTCGCTTTTGATTAGATATCTCATTCATAATTACATTTATATAGCGCATCTTTAAGGTAAACTCCTCGGAGGAGATTAGACTACTTCTTCGGCGCATGGCTTAGAGTCCTTGCAGCTGAGCAGATCTGAAAATCCGGTATATGAAGTTGGATAAAAGACGCTGCCCTACAGCTGACGAATTTTAGGTCACAGAAGCTGAAGAAGGATTTATCATTATCTTCTTCTTCTTTTTCTTCATCTTGATCTTTATCTTTTTTCTTCTTATTATGATTTTGATTCTTTTTCTTGCGGTAGGAACATCATTTGCCACCAAAAATGGCCTTGTTTTTGGGTGGACTCTGTTTCATTATTGCATCTTCTGCTGCCAAGCTCTGCAAAATCCTTCCTTGGTTCGTCGGATTTCGTGCTTCTCTTTTTTTATTTAACTTACCCTTAGTCTTAAAGCGTTTCGGAAATAATAACTGTATGGAAGGTAGGCTTAACTAAACAATACATCAGGAATCGTAATCGTTGAGAAAACCGGTTTATTCACATTCGTTTAGTCGAGATCAAATCCAAATGCATTGGTTGTCGTCGATTGAGATCCACAGGACAGGTTGGAAGACGGGCTGAGAAGGGAACCATAGGCGAAAACCTTGACCTTGACTCAATGAAAACCTTGACCTTGACTCAATGTAGCGAAAACCTTGACCTTGACTCAATGCAGAGAAAAATATGTCGGCCATCAACTGAAATAGTTATTTCCTGACTTATGTTGTTTTCCTGTATTTACATAACATAACACAACATGATATGACATAACATAACAAGTTTCCAACTGCCTTGGAATGCACTTGTTTATACAAGCATACATACATACATACAACGCTATTACGGAGGCCTAATGATGAAGAATCAATCGATGGCTAAAAAATACCGGAAATATTTTGTAAACTAATAGACGTATAGACGTCAATGGATAAGTTATTTGTAGTTCCGCAGGTAAACGACATCTTGTGGCATCAACGACCGTTGACGTCGCCCTCCTCCTCTATCCAGGCTTGGGACTGGCACTACAACCAAACAAGGCAGTGACGGAGTTAATGGATAAGTTGTCGTGACATGCTCTATTAATAGGCGAGCAATGTATCTCATACACAGACCTTAACCTCCTTAGTCATAAATCCTTAAGAAAAATACGAGATTTCTACAGCGCTAAAAGAAAGCTACGTCACGGGAAGAAAATAAAAACTCCAGCTTCAGTTACAAATTTTCCCTTAAGAGAGACAGAGAGAGACATAAAGAGACAAAGAGAGACAGAGAGAGAGACAGAGAGAGAGACAGAGAGAGACAGAGAGAGACAGAGAGAGACAGAGAGACAGAGAGACAGAGAGGCAGAGAAGAGAGACAGACAGACAGGGAGACAGAGAGACAGAGAGACAGAGAAGAAAGAGAGAGAAAGAGAGAGTGAGAGAGTGAGAGAGATAAACAGAGAGAGAGAGGGAGAGGGAGAGGGAGGGAGAGACAGAGAGGGAGATAGACAAGGAGAGGGAGAGAGAGGGAGGGAGAGAAGGAGGGAGGGAGGGAGGGAGAGAGAGACAGAGAAGAGAGAGAAAGAGAGAGAGAAAGAGAGACAGAGAGAGGGGGCTGTTTACGATTGGGGTTCACGAATCCAATCTCTACAGTTCTATGATGAAAAGCAGCAAGAAGCGATCTTAACGGACGCACTGATCAAGCACGGGTGACGTCAGCGCCTATCCACCCGAGTGTTCGTGTCAATCAGCTGAGTACAGTGTTATGCGCAATCACCCTTGGCCCACCGTTGGGTAGCTACGAAGTTTTTTTTAGAGAAACTGTATACACAGGAGATAAATCTTCACAATTTTGTCTCTATCTCGTCATCAGCTGGCATTAGGACATCCACGCGGCCTTGGTGGTGATGGTGGTGGTGATGGTGGTGGTGATGGTGGCGGTGATGTGGTGGTGGTTCTGGTGGTGGTGGTTGTGAAGGTAGTGGCATTGGTGGTGGTGATGTTTGTGGTGGTGGAGGCAGTGCTATTGATGATAATTACGATGGTGGCGGCGGGAGTGATAGTAGTGGTGTTATTATGATGGTGGAGTTGGTAGCGTGGTGGTGGTGGTGGTGGTGACAGATATTGTGCTTGAGTGAAACGTAAATAGACCACACCTCATTAAAGTATGATATATGATAGCACATCGTGGATCATAAGTCTTGTGTGTTCAGTGTGACGGTGTTTCGGTTTGACAAGTAGGCTTACTTAGCGTGACGTGTGTGAAATCTCGGAACGAGCGGACACAGATCTCATGGGCTCGCTGGAAAAGTGTTAAAACCGCACAGCCACCATTATGTAGCCATCTGCCCCATAAATAGGGCATACATACATATATATATGTAACTAACTATATATATTTGTACAGAACTCTGTCGGATAATTTGCCATCTCCATCATTCCAATTTAAATAAAATTACCTGCAATATAATGCACAGGAAAACTGCACATGAAAACTATTTCAATCTGCTCAAGTTTACTTTCGGTCTATATCCATCAAAAATCTAAGGAATCGAAATGATAGATCTATAGATCTATCGCCCATTCGAGACATATTAGCCGACATATGTATAATGGTAATTGCATATTGTATATCACCCTTTCCAGATGTCAGTCATGTTGAAGCTCGTTTCCAGTTAAAAGAAAAAAACGTGGTTTCTATCGTGATACACGGAATTCGTGTCGTGAAAGCAACGCGATACGTTTTTCTTAAAAATTGCATTCTACGAATTTCTTTCGCTTAAGAATTTTCATGAGCATTGAGTTTATAAAAATAGTTTTCTAAAAGAAACAATTTCGTGCTTTAATCTGTTCTTCTGTGAGCTGAATAGTCCATATCAATTTCAGTCTACTCATCCGCACTGTTCCCAAAACCAGACGGACATCTGCCACAAATAATACTGAGATGACCTTGTTGAGTCGGAGATAACTCAGGCAGAAATATTGACTTTCTGCCTGACTTCTTTCAGGAAGACAATTCGACTCGCATAAAGGCAGGCAGACATACATAAGGGGCAAACAAACATAATTCAGACAGACAGAGAGAGGGATAGACAGAAAGACATATCTATAAATATTAAATAATTATAATCGTTCATTCAATTGTCGCAAAAGACCAGATTTTGGGACGAAGATTTGCTGGACAGAAGAATAGAAATCCTTTAAAGCTAGCCCTTAGAGGCATCCATGTTAGCGACTTCATTTTTTCTTGGCCTCGGTATGGGAAGGCGAGTGGCCAGCATTCATCCTCGCCGCCTGATCTTATTACTGACAGTGTACTGTCGCTGTACTCATTATAGCTCAGTTCGCTAAGGGGCACGCGTGGAGCAGAGACCTTGAAACAATTTCTGCCTAGGCAGAGATTTGAATCCCGTCCTTTCGGTTGACAATCCAGCAGGTTGACCACTAGATTATCAATCACTCCTACACTACTGACAGGTCCTTTGCGCAAATAAATATTAATCTACAAAACAACATTGTTGCGTTTATTTTAAGTTTGAAGCTCAGTTTTATAACACTCGGCTCCATGTTTAGAAGTTACGCTTTCTCTCGGGAAACCCTTTTTCTCGGTATAAGGCGATTTCAGCTGACAGATAGAAACGGACATAGATACTCCAGATGCAAATGCCAGCTGATAAGGATATGAAAACAAAACTGTGAAAATTTGTCTCCAGTAAAAACTATGAAAATTTGTCTGTGAAAATTTGTCTCCTGCATATGTAAAAACTGTGAAAATTTGTGTCCTGTGAAAATTTTGAAAATTTGTCTCCAGTAAAAACTATGAAAATTTCTCATGTATATGTAAAAACTGTGAAAATTTGTCTCATGTATATGTAAAAACTGTGAAAATTTGTCTCCTGTGAAAATTTTGAAAATTTGTCTCCAGTAAAAACTATGAAAATTTGTCTCATGTATATGTAAAAACTGTGAAAATTTGTCTCCTGTAAAAACTGAAAATTTTTCTCCTGTATCTAGTTTCTCTTTACCCTGGCTAGACTAAATACTTCTTAACGATGTACAGTAAGTAACGCCCTGACTTAATGCCAGTTCATTAGGAAACATTTTGTGTTTCTTACTTAGCATTACTTCTGGCAGCTTGTGTTGTTGCTTACTGCTAAGTTGTCGAGACTTTCTATTTATAGAATCCGGGGTACGAGTCAAGGTATGTTACATGGCAGTTTATTATTGGGCTAAGAATTGTGTGAGACATGAGTTTCCTATTATTGAATAGCTACATTCTGGCTTGCATCACAGTCAAAGGCTCCTTCAACCACTGGACTTATTGCTGACGTATTTCAATGAGCCAGCACTCTACATACATACATACGTACACACATACATACATACATACATACACACGTACATACACACGTACATACACACGTACATACATACATACACACGTACATACACACGTACATATACACGTACATACATACATACACATACATACACACGTACATACACACGTACATACATACATACATACACACGTACATACAAACGTACATACATACATACATATATACATACATACATAAATACATGCATGCATACATACACACATACATACATAAATACATACATACATACACACGTACATATCATATCTACATACATACGTGCACACATACACAATGCACACGGACGTATACAAACATTGTATTTGTAATTTTGTAATTTGAGAGTTATAAAGCTCCTCTACGAGGATGGACTCAACAGAGGCTCATATAACACGTGACCGTCTTTCATTTCCTTTCATTCGTGCTATCGACGGAAAAATTACATCATCCATCCGTTGTTTCATTTTCAATTATTCTCTACTTCTGACATTGATACTCCTGCATACAATACGAAAGACTGCGGAACTCGATGCTGTTTTTTTTGTATTTGGTTAAAGCACTTACCCCATCCAATTCTCTGGTCCTCTCTGCACCTGCAGCACCACCTCTTCTGGTTTAGATCAGAAGCACATTTACAGTCTTCCGTCCGTCCATCCGTCTCTCCGTCCGCCGTCCATTCGTCTCTCCGTCCGTCAATCCCGGCGTCCATCTTTTCGTCAGTCCGTCCGTCTGTCTGTCTGTCCGTCCGTCCGTCCGTCCATCAATCCTGGCGTCCATCCGTCCGCCCATCTGTCCATCCAATCGTCCACTCGTCCGTCCGTCCGTCCGTCCGTCCGTCCGTCCGTATGTCCAATCGTATGTCTATCCATCCTTCTACTCTTCCGTCCGTCCGTCTATCTGTCTATCCATCCGTCCATCCGTCCGTTCTTCCGTCCGTCCATCCGTTCACTCGTTTACCCATCCGTTCGTCTGTCTGACCTTCCTTCATTCCATCCATCCATCCTCCATTCGGTTGTCCTGACGGCATGACTGGCTTGTCTTTTACGGTCTGCTTTAGACTGCCCTCTATGACCCGAAACAAAGATCGATAACATCCACGGATCGGCTTAAATCTCTTACGCTTGCTTACTTACTTACCCAGCACCAGGGATTATGCGCAGGTCGTCTACCTGCTTTCATCGCATTCGCCTTGATACTTAGATATACAAGACAATATAACCAAAACATCCTCCAAGCAACTTATATATATATATATTTGTCATTTATAGAGCGCCTTTCAAAAGCACTCATGTATATGGCAGACGAAAATACATATGTATATTGAAATATTGAAATTTTTTATAGCGCCGCTTTGAGAGAAACTAATCAAAGGCCTTTCATTTCAATATGTA
The DNA here is from genome assembly GCA_964023275.1 of Norana najaformis. Classification (NCBI taxonomy): domain Eukaryota; kingdom Metazoa; phylum Annelida; class Clitellata; order Crassiclitellata; family Hormogastridae; genus Norana; species Norana najaformis. Next base: position 21,268,340 of record OZ029922.1, read on the forward strand.
GGGTTTGACGGCACACACAAGTGAAATGTATGTGTGCAAGCTGAATCAGTTGTCTGATGTTGGTGATTTAGGAGATTTCCTTTCGCTTATCCAGATTCGCGTTCGGTGCAAAGATCGTTCGGTACACGACGAGGGATTTTATGCGTCCATCGGCTTTGATATGACCGACGCTGTCTGTTTCTCTCTACATTGTTGCCAAATCACAGGCGACGGAAACCTTTCCCATCTCTGTCTCTAATGAGTCCATCACTCTACTCCTTCTCCTCCCTGCATAGTATGTCTGCATTTATCTCATCCATATACGTCAATCGTGGCTTTCATGGAGTCGGCTGAAATGCCACAGGGTCTCTCAACGTATGAATCAAAGTCTCTTTTCTTCTCCGTTGCTCTGGCGACTCTTATTCGCTGTGGCGGGGACAGGTGCTGTCGCGAAACAGCTTGGCACTCTTGATGAATCTCTCTGGCCATGTTCGTCCGGGTGGAAATTATCCTTCAGCTTACATCATGTGGATATAGCACGTAATGTAAACATGGGAGAATAGTATGGGCTCGTTGTAATCTTGTGCTGCTCAATCGCTCATTTGTTGCAGGCCTCTGTCGGCATAATTTCCCATGCAGAGGCCCATGTCTGATACAGCCTTTATGAAGTCTGACAAAGGTGCTATATCAAAGTCAGGACATATGAATGCGTATATACGTACAAATATACATACATGCGTACAGACCTACCCATCTAACCGTGCATACATTCATACATATCTACATATTCAAACATATGTACATACATACAGACATACATACATACATTCATACATACATGCATGCATTTATACATGCATACGTACAAACATACATACATGTATACATACATGTATACATACAAACATACAAACATACATACCTACATACATGCATGCATGCATACATACATACATACAAACATACATACATACAAACATACATACATATATACATACATACATACATACATACATACGTGTCTTTTCTACCATCAGACCTTAAAAAGTGATTTATTTTGGGAATTCGGTTTGTAACTACGGTACTTCCTAACATCTTAGGAATATTCATATACGCAGAATATATGAGTTATGCTAGGAACCGGTCTAGCGTACAGTTAGTTGGGTTCGGAGAAGATTAAGCATTTAAGTTTTTGACTCCATGAAAGCGAAGAAGATGTCTACCTTAGAAAGCACCTGATTTAGGCCTACCTCATTTTCTGTTTGAGTCTCATCAGAGCATGCACGGTTAAACCTAGATGGCATTTTCTCTGGCAAGCCACGCTATTGTGGAACTGTCAAGCTTCATCTCAAATTGTACATCGCAAATTGACACCGATGTAATCATGCATATACTTTGATACTGAAAAGCAGACAGGCGGAAAAATGGCAGAAAGTGATGTGTGTGTGTGTGTGTGTGTGTGTATATATACTTACATAGCTCGACCTAACATAGTTTCGTCGCCGTCAGTTAGTTGGCATTTTCTGTGGACCGCAGACCGTGTTATGAAACAATTCATGGCGAACAATAAATCACCATTTCCGTCTAAAATAATGGGTTTATTTATGACAGCCTTTTTCATGAACAGTCTGTATTTAATGACGCGGGGAATTTGAACACGCGTACAACTCGTGTGTACATTCGTGGACATGTGCAATGTAGTAAACTTTGTCTCAGACGTATTTAGACATGCTCAAGCAAACAATAATGTGTAGGCTTGAGTGGGATAGGTGTATATATGTTTGGTCTTACGATACAGTTAATGTTAGGTCTTCCAAGGGATGGCAGTGGAACTGTAGTTGAAATTTACACTTTTGAGAAACTGTACAGATTTATATGATGAAGAAAAGAAGAAACTCAGTACAAATCAAAAAGAAACGAATCCTTCGTGATTTTATGTAGAAATAGGCCACTCACCTCGTACAAGATTATGATAAGAAGCGATTAAGGCCTCATGGTAGAGTCTAGGAGATTCAAAAAAGGCTAACAACTTTATCAAAGGTATTCTGACAAAAACTACATTCGTGTTGGCTTTTTTACTCAGCACAAGCATAAGAACGCTATGGCCAGGACCCTAGGGGAGCCTTCAGGAAGGTCTTCTCTTTCTCTTTTGGGCTGCATACGTGATTTGAAGTAAGTCGTCGGTGCAAAATATTTCGGAGAAGCAGCCAAGCCTTCTCAATTCCCGATCCACAGCACACTGTAAAAATCCGCTTTTAACGAGCAAACAACCGCTATTTTGCGGCTAAAACATGCATAGCCTTTTTGAAGGAGAGTCCCCGTTTACTGACGCTTCTATTATAACATCACCCATTTTTCCGGCAACTTACTTTCTGCACACAAGCTTATGCAATGTAGATGCAATTCCAACGCACGTTCTTAAAAGCTGCTTTGAAGTGCTTCGTACCACCATCTTGATGACATTAATCCATCGGTAGCTTGCTGAGAGCAACTTCTTATCATGTTTCTCTCATACAGTAGTCCACCCTTAGCGCAAAAAAAACCGTCTTTGGATACTGACATGCACTATGTCAAACAACCGACCAATCTCAAACTTAATTTTGTTCTCTAAACTTTATGAACGTATTGTTAAACTGGAGGCACGTCTGTCTCAAATTCCTAACATCTCCCTTTCCAGTCAACATATCACTAATTCCACTTCATTGAGACAGCTCTTCTCTCTGTCCACAATGACATCATCTGCTTCATGGACAGTGGCAGGGTAATTATACTTGCTTTTCTTGACCTACCTGGAATGACCTCCCTCCTGAATTTCGCAGATTCAAATTCTCCGCTCCTCTACCCCTTCTGTCGTTCAACCACCATCACCCGACTCAAATTCCAATATCTATTACACCTCAGGCATTGCATTAAAAACTGAAGTCTCACCTTTTCAATGAATCTTACCCTGATCCATCCAATCCGCCATCTTCCCATTTCTCTCAACCTAAACACAACCCACCCCGACAACTCCTCTGTACCCTTCTGCCTCTTGGCTTCTGGAAACCGGACTGAATTAACTGAATTTCAAAGCCAGTTGAGATATTTAGTATGAAGAACACTTCATACTAAATATCTCAACTGGCTTTGAAATTCAGTTAATTTACGTGAAAATAATCTCTCATTGTTTCGTGCAATTTTTCTGAAAATCTGCTAATTGGTATCTGATAATTGATATCTGCTAATTGATATCTGCTAATTGATATCTGCTAATTGATATATGCTAATTGAAATCTGCTAATTGGTATCTGCTAATTGAATACCCGTACATATGACTACTCTTTTTAAAAGCCAGCATGTCAATATTTTTCAAGACAAGTAATCGAATTCAAGAAAGCTTAAACGATTATATTGTTTCTCGAAGGTAAACATTCGCAGCATGTGGCCGACACAGTAGCCGCCAAATCGGATTGAAAACAAGTGCTCCAAATGCATTACGATTTCCGATTATAACATATATATATATATTATGATAGGTACAGCATATGACATATATAAAGTTTATATCATATATATGGCACAGCATATACTTGGTATAATATATAATTATAAATCACACAATAATAAGCCTATATATATACAGAATTTACATACGGCATTATATGATATATGGTATGGCAAATGGAATATACCTATATGATATAATATTATATATTTATTCTTTTCTATATATTCATGTATATATGCGTGTTGACTATAGCATTAACGTATTTTTATTTTTATATTTAACACGTACACGTGTGAATCTTGGGTAGATGGTTAGTTTCTTTTAGTATCGTGTTCATTATTTTCGTCTTCTGAGAGACTGACTGCCGGGCATAATTCGGCTCTGAGTTGATGCCAATCAGTTGCATTAAACTGCATTGGCCACCCATTTGCATCATGCGCTCCATAGGCGTCTTACCCCCGTGGCTCAGCAAACACGATAGGGTTACAGGAAACCCTCTGAGGCTCTTTCAAAAAACACACGGCTCTGTCCCCGTTGTTTGCACAATGCCTGTGGATAATTTCTAGTCCGGAGGACGACGATGTTTTTCCCTTTTCCACTTGCTTGTTCGTATTTCCGCGAATCTTGCGATAAGGACCTGTTTTTGGGCAACGAATTCTTTAAAAGAAACTGGAAAGAGTTGCTTTTTCTAGTTACAGGTTTTGAGGTCAAAACGCTCGAGCTAACGTTAGTATATTCCTAATCTGTTAGATAGCCATGCATGGTGAGGTCTTTAAAATGCCTTAATAGTTGCATACGTACACAAATATATATACATACATTCATATATACATACATATACTTACATACATACATACATACATGTACATTCATGCATGCATACATACATACATGCACGCATGCATATATACATGCATGCATACACGCATGCATACATACATACATACATACATGCATGCATGCAAACATGCATATATACATACATACATACATATATACGTGTGCTTACAGACATACATACATTGTACTGTACATATGAACATATATATATATATATATATATATACGTATATATATATATATATATATATATATATATATATATATATATATATATATATATATATATATATATATATATATATATATATATACGTATATGCTACATTCATTTTTGAACTTCTGCGCATGTCCGCGGCCATATCAGTTGTTGACTTTTCTTCATGTCATTTTGACAGAATATATTGTCTAAATTTGAAATTTGCTTGTTCAATCTGACAGTAACCTTGCCTTGTCTTGTTGTGCCTTGACTTACCTAACCTTACTTTATTGATTGAATGCAGTCGGGTAAAAGCGTATACACATACACATCTGTCGCGGAATTACGGTCGGTTAACGATGTGTATCATCCATCAATTTATGAAGACCGACCAAAAGCCAGATTTAAATAGACGACAGAAGCTGAATATCCCACATTCAACGCAGAAGCGAGAACGTTTTCAGACACCGAGCACAAATGTGACACGATGTCTTCGTTGGCCTGATATAAGAGAATAGAACGGTCTATGTGAACTTGAAGAATGAACAGGGCAAATGAAAGTATAGTAAATGCATGGTTAGTGTGTCTATGTATGTATATATTTATGCATGTATGCATATACTTATGTATGTATGCATGTATGTGTTTATGTACGTATGTATCCATGTATGTATGTACGTATGTATGTATGTACGTATGTATGTATGTATATGTATTTATGTCTGTATGTATTCATGTATGTATGTATGTACGTATGTATGTATGTATGTATGAACATGTATGTATGTACATGTATGTATGTATGTATGTATGCATGTATGTATGTAAGCATGTATGTATGTACATGTATGTATGTTTGTATGTATGCATGTATGTATCCATGTATGTATGTATGTATGTGCGCATGTATGTATGTGCGCATGTATGTATGTATGTATGTATGCATGTATGTATGTATGCATGTATGTATATATGTATGTATGCATGTATGTATGCATGTATGTATGTATGTATGCATGTACGATTGTACGTATTATTATTTTTATTATGTTTGTTTTATTATATAGGTATTTTAGTTTCACGACCCTTACGGCCTCGGCTGTCATGGATTCGCTCAGTCACATCGATTCGCTTCAAGAAAAATTGTCGTTGCAAGTCCTATTCTGAGTCGATCGATTGACTGTTGGTGGTTGCGGACGCCAGGGGGTAGGCTATTCCAGACAGATGGTCCCCGCAACTGCAAAGCTCCTTGATCCATATCGTCTAGTTCTCGTTGCTGGAATGAGAAGGCTGCCATGAGTTGTCGAACGCTTTATGCGGTGGCTAATGTTAAGCCATCGGAGGCATCTCTCCGTCTCCAATCAAAAATCCTGGCCTCCCACTTTGAGCTTTACGATTTGAATCATTTGAATGTACCACAGTTCGGATAAAAATATAAATCCTACAGCCCGCTGGGAAATTTATTCCTTATTTCCACGTTGGTTTCATAAGATGTTCATGAACATGCTGGCAGGTAAATATAGCAATTTATACTTACATAACATTTCGTGTTCTTAGCTCAGCTATCTCTGGTTACATCTATTCCTAACCCCTTTCTGGAATTAGGCCTGATGCTGAAAATGACCCAGTAAGTCCTCTCTTGCGATCTAAAACTGACCGAGCGTCGATGAATAGGCTGGTCTCAATGACGCAGCCTTCCAGTAGCAGTAAGATATTTCGACTATTTACAATACTGTACATAGGTTGCACTGTATTACATTACGTTACATCACATTACATTGTGCTCATGTTCTAGAATTAAGTCAGCACTAACCAAGTGAAAGGTAAAAAGTCTTAAAATAATATTTAGCCTTGATGAAACGTTCGTGTAGGGAGAAACGGATAGGAAGTAAGTCTTAAAATTCTTCAAGTCATAGATGTAATGAAATTCTGAATATAAGTTGTGGCGTAGCAAAGTGTGGAGAGTTTTTAAAGATTCGAAAAAGACAAACAATGAGTTAATTTGTGACGGTTGAAAGAAATCCCAGCAGGAATTCGAATCGCGTTCAATCCAATAATAAGACACTGGAAAACATGACGTGACTGGGCTCTCTTACTGTCGCAGAAGTCCACGGCTTCGACGGGAGGTGGATAGGTGTTCGTGACTTTGGGTCCGGAGAGGGGACGATATTCTGCATGATCGGATCCCTATCGTCCTTTCGCTGATCGCGAGAGTCTTTTTCTTTTCTCGTTCCATTCTATTATCTGTTGACCCAGATATCCAGCGATCATTCTGAGGTTTAGCCAAGACGAGCAGTCTTGCAATCGTCTCTGTGGTCCAATTTCATTAACTCTGTTGACGTCGAAAAGTAAATAATATAGGTTTAAATGGTTCATCTATTTTGTTCTATAATGCAGACTAAAAACTGTCCTTTTTATTTGTAATAAGAAGCCGAAATGTAGCGCTTACATGAAGCTTATAGTAACACGTCGAATCATATCGGTTTACAACATCACGTATAATGCCATGCAAATCCCATATTTATTTTTTTAAATACTGCAGTATTCCTATTGCCTTTTATATGCATGCAACAGATACGAACGTGGAACATAACGCTAATGCTGGTTCTAATAGAGACAATGATTAGTGAGAGCGATAGACAAAGCCGTAGTTAGATACAGATAATAAATGTAAATGTACATATTTTTTATAGTAGCCGTATGGCCTCGACCCTGCTCATCACTCAGCAAGTTCGTCGACTGAGATCCTTCACCACCGCTCCCCGTTTGAATGGATGCCATGCCATTTGAGGTCCTCGTGTGTAGCCCGAATTTAAAATCTCTGAAATAAGCCACGATCGATATATGCGAACCGGCATCCTTGCAGACAGTGAAATAAATACAATAATGATGACGAAAATGATAGGTGCATTTAAATGTGCTTTCGTATCTAAAAATCTATGAAGTGCCTGTTAAGAACCACTCGAAGGCGTTCCGCAATTGCCTAAATGAGGTCTGAATTCGTCAAGAATGATAAATGAAAGAAAAACTGACATTACCACTAAATATCATCAGCAACTGCTTGCAACTGCAATCCAACGCTTCAATGCTGTCACCTTCTGCAGCACTTTCGCCTTGCAAGATTTCGAGTTACAGTAACACTTTCGCCTTTTTCTCGTTCTTTCTCTTTCTCTTCTGTTCTTTTACCTCTTCTTTTCTCGCTGCTTCTCTTCATTGTCTTTGTTTCTTTTTCTTTTGCTGATCTAGGCCTATTTCCTTTTTCGTCAGAACATCGAAAAATGGATATTTATCATGTTCAACTATTGATGAGTATCACTAGCTGTCAAAATGTTTCGTCCCTAATGTAACACACAAGACAGAGTACCTGATTTCGTCACGGAATTTCTCTCATCGGCCTCTCGAACAAGGACTCTACAAAAGGTGTTTCCCGCTGTTCAAGCGCTGAATAAATTGGCTATCAGATGGAAATGTGCGAACATGGTGTCATCCGCATTGATCGAAACTAAACTAATGTCAGTGGGCAGACAATTCCACAAAGAAGGTCCAGTACAAGAGGAGCCCTGACGTACACGTGTAGGTGTAGGACAGCCGGCAACGGTGGCTCACAAACAAATTGCCAAAGCCACTGTAATCACTCAGATTCGTAATAGTAAAGGTAAACTCGGTATTTCTTTTCGACGCCAAAAGTCGTTAGATTAGATTAGATTCAGTTCGATTGGATTAGTTGGTTCGGCTTGGTTCGGTTTGGGATGGATTAGATTAAAGTCAGTTTTATAAATGTACCTTAGCCCTTGTAAGAAATCGTTTAGAAGTCTTTCCGCCAAGATTCCTTATTTCTAGCCAAACAGTTTGATCTTTGTGACTTTCAAAAATTACTTTAATTCTGAAAAAGCTTGGAGATTTTGTGGCCAAAATTCTTGACTATTTAAAGAAAGTTTTGTCGTAAAGTCACTGAACTCTCTCATTAGTCTGCAGATGAATCTTCTTTAGAATCCACCTAACAATTCTCTCTCGGGTCTTGGCTTACGCAGTAAACGATTGATGGTAGATTGATATCACGTTTGCGTTGTTTATCCGTGGTCAGCTAAGCAAACAGAAATAGGAACAGCACCGAGCTTGAGCTTCTTCTTCCTCTTCCTCTTCCTCTTCCTCGTCCTCTTCCTCCTCTTCTTCCTCAAAGTAGACTTATGTGTTGGACACCATTCGTGACCCGGAACTTTCTTCGTCAATAGCAAATCGGAAAAAGAATGAAGATACTTCATTGAAACTTCACAATACAGTAGACGCAGCTTTTACGCCTAAGCTGCTGACAGGAGAATCATCCGACCGCACGAACGTCCTAAGTCCCTTGATCAACAGCAAATCCGTAGCTTCGCTACTTGTGAGCCTGTTAGCACTAATATTAGAAATATAGGGCGGTGATGGGTCGCAGATTCAGCCATGCGATATTCTACTTGATTGCTTTATTGCCGCTGGGTTCAAAACGGCCTCGTTACTCATTTGGTTGCGACATAGGTTAACGCGAGGTTTGCGTGCGGTTTTGGTTCGTCCGCAATTATTTTAAAACAGCTCTGAGGCGTGTGCAAGGCGACTTCATATCCGTCAGTGTTTCAGCCGATAATCAGTCCTATTAAATCTACATATGGCATCCTCTGGGCATTTTGGCAACTGAATTTATAAATCCGGCCATGCGGCTGTGGAACGGTTGGATTATGTCGCAAAAGCGTTGGACGAGGGAGCTTTCTCACTGAAAACGCAGCCAATACAAGTCCTAGTAACTGGAGGAAAGCAATGCGAACTTCCTGTGAGGAGTTCACTGAACGGAAAGCGGGGTGGAACGGATGACAATTATTACTGCATCAGCTGTATGGATATTTTGTGGCAGTAGCACACACACACATATATAATCATAAGCCGCTTTCAAACAGTTCAGAGAAAGGTATTTGCCCCAACGGTCACCCCACATTAAAACACAGACGTGTGACCACCGTGGTCCACCTTATGGTATCATTCCATGTTTTCATTTATCTTTATTAAGACTAGACACAGCCTACTTAAGATGGCTCAAAAGATATGTTCTCCTCTGATCTTCAGTTGTTCCAACATTACTAGGTGGAGTAATTCGTGGCATAGTATGCCTGATGACATCTCACAAATCAGCCATTTTGAAACATCTCTAAGATATACATTGTTCACTAAAGCTCGCAAACTTCTCCTTCCCCAGACATGTCTGCGGGAACTTCTGAGAAAAAACGTCAAATAAATGTTCTGAATGACTGTCTGACTGACTGGCTGGCTGACTGGCTGAATGAATGAATGAATATTTAACCTGGTTAAACCAAGACCTTTATTAGCTTTCCAGCTCAGTTGTACGACTGCCTCCCAGTTTTTAGACACCCTGTCATTGAACACTTGGGAACAAGTGACGATTATTCTCACTGCGTTATGACAGACTAGATTAAATCGCAATAAAAATGTCATTAATAGTATAACTTCCATAATATTTATAGCACTTCGGGTTTTGACCTGACATCGACCTTTGCACTCCATCTTTATGTAGGGCCACTGCATTTGATACGGGCTTGAAACGTTGACTTACGAAGCTGTCATTGGAAGTATCACATTTGGCACTTTACCCTGCAGGCATACCCACATTGTTCCCATATGGGACTCATGTTCCCATATTGGTCTCATCAAATGTTCGTGAACCGACCGGGTATAACTACAGACGTATATAGCGATTTATACTTATTTAATATTTCATGTCTTTCATTCAGTGATTAATATTTACAACCCTACCTAACCTTTCTGGACTTTGACCTGATGCTGAAACTGACCCAGTAACTCCGCTCTTACGATCTAGAAATGACCAAGAGTCGATGAAAAGCTTGTCTCAGTGACGCAGTCTTTGAGTAGCGCTAAGAAATATCGACCATTTACATGACTGTACATAGGTGGCACTGTATTACATCAAGTTATACTCCGCCACTGCCGTATTCGGGGGATGCCAGTCCCAAGCCTAGATAAAGCAGGAGGGCGACGTCAACGGCCTTTGATGCCATAAGATGTCGTTAAACACTGGAACTACTAATACATCACGTTACATCACATCACATTGTGCCTATGTTCCAGAATAAAGTCAGCACTAGCCAAATGCTCTGCGGTGAGTCTACAGTCTGTAATGCTACCGGGTTGATCTTCATAGGGGATAAGGAAAGCACAAACAAAATCGCACAGCTTGATGGTTGCGTGACGGGCAGACATTTCGCCGAGTTGTTTTGCTTATCCAGGCAGAGACGGTAGACAGACTCAACCGGAGATGAGTTCTTTGTCTGTTTCCATTGTGTTGTATGATGCATGCATGTTCCTGGCAGGTCCGACGATGTGTATGCATGCAAGCAATGCCTGGACGCATGAACGAAAGCGACTATATATTGACTGGTCGGCTCATTTTAAGGTTGTAAGGCGAAGTCAAAGTAGCGAATAGCTCCCTCTCTAGTCGATGTCAGTCGAAGCTACGTTTGGAGGGCGGTTATTGCCAGAAGAAAGTTCGTCACAACACGCAGTTCGGGGTAGCGAGTGCACTAATGGTGGCGAATATCTTAACGGATCTGAGATGTATGTACGTCTAACTTAGTCGTTCTCGTTTCACTGAGTTTGTCTAAGAGAACGGCATTGTCTGAATCGCATTCAGGTAGGTCTTAATCACGGTGCCTGCTGGAGTTGAGGAAACGATAGCACAACCAGGTGCGCTTATATTGCGTTTGCGTAGTGAACTTTAAACCCAGAGGTTGGGCGATCATATTCCGTTAGGGCAGAGAGTTATTTTGAACATTTCTAAACAGCTAGCTCTCACAACGAACTCAGCTATGATATGAGTACATCGACTGTACAGTGTTGATGAAAAGATCAGATGGTGAGAGAGAGGATTGGCGAATTGCCCTCATATGCCGAGGCCAAGACGCTGAAGTCGCTAACATTTCATACCATTGGCTGCCTTCCGGTTTAGCTCAAGAGAGAATGCTTTACTTCTATAATATGTATACATACAAATATATAAAATGTTCATTGTGAAAAGGATGGTTACAGAAGACGCATAATTTTAATATTGAAAGTGAAAAAATTGACAAGGATGGTGTTGTAATATCACGAAAACTGTTTCCGATTGCAATTTTAATCAAGCAACCTTTTCTTTGCAATTGGTTAAAAAATGCACGTAGGACTATTAACTTTCGCCCTAAACAAAATGAAATACTATTACCAGAGTCCAATGAAAGTTGAATATATCCAGCCACTTCTATTGTACTCTATTCTAGCCAATGATCCCCGCACAATTCAAATCGATGCGCGTACCGCAATCAAGAGGAAGTCTGGATGAAAAAAAACAGGAACTTGTACCGGGTAGACGGAAGACAGACTACGGAGGAAGTAGCATCCAGGAAGATGCGAGTTTTCATTCGTGATCTAAAGGCCAACACAGACTCTGCAGACATGTACCGGATGACAGTTCCAGAGTCTCGCGTCAGGGACGGAAAAGGTGGGGCCGGGTAAGAACTGTATTCCACTTATTAAAAAATGATATCTCAATCTCAGTTTGTTCCGCCAAACGAATTAACTGGATGAGGAGCAATTCACTTAGAGCCTTTAAAGGCGCTACATAAATGTTTTATTTCTTTCGCTTTAACACCACTTTGGCTAGAGTAGGAGACGCTTTTGTGAGGAACTGAAAAGGCGCCATATCAAGTGACCTTCATACATAGCCTACAATGTGTGGTGTACCTGAATTAACTATTTTCCGTATCACGTATCTTTTTTAGAAATATGGAGTTTGACTGTGAAGGTACAATGTACAATTCAAGAGAGTCGATGCATATTAACCTAACTATACTAATATATGTTAATTAATACATAATAACTTCCATATTGATTTCAACTCATTTTAAATTGCACCTTTTCAGAACTGTTATAAATAAGTTTCGTTTTAAAGCGCTTGTGATTTTCTTACAAGATGCTATATAAATAGCCAGATACATGCATACGTACATACATACATACATATACACATATATACATACATACATGCATACATACATACATATATGCATAGGCCTAAATAAGGCATACATACATACATACATACATACATACATATATGCGTACGTGCATACCTATGTCAAATATTGGATCCTTTTGAGAATTAGCGGAAAATACAAATGATGGAGGAATAATTCTGGAAGCATTCCCTGCCTCTCGTTTCTTATCGTCTACCACCTACGCCTTTCCATTACTTTTAATTGATTCGCCGAATATTTTTCCGAGAATTTCGAATTGAAGTTGCTGATATGTATCGATTCATATCCAATGAGTTCACGAATATTATGCATTTATCGAAGTAATGACTATTACAATATGTCTGGTTGACTTGTCGCTACACCATAATATTCGTAATGGCAATCGTAATCATGAACTCGAAATTTCTAAAGCGCTATTTAAACCGTTAAGCGCAGTGCATCAGCTTATTCACGAGCGCTACGTCAAGTCAGTGGGGTTGTCCAATGATGCCGTGTCAAGAAACGAATCCGGTTGCCAGAAGCGCTGTTAGCATGGGTGGGTTGTGTTTAAGGAATGACAGAAATGGGAAGGCAGCGGATTCGATGGATCAGGGTGGGATTTATTTATAGTGGAAAATACTTAGTGGCTGTACTTTAAATACGTTCACTGTCGATTATTTTCGGTTCAATCCGACGTCCCTGCGTTATCTACATAACTGCTTTCACTGCATAGCTTCGCAGATTTCAGAACTCTTTGGCTAGAGCCATAACTGATACGTCGAAATATGAGCATATATCACCACTGTGCTTAAATCTTTGCATTGGTTTCCTGTTGAGCAAGAATTTGTTTTGTATTGGGGCTTATAGTTTATTAAACATTGAACTCTGACTAATCACAATACTTAAAATCAGTCCTTATTCCCAGAATAGTCGCTATTCAACCTGCTTTGGACAAAACTCAACCTGGAATTTGGCTTGCCCAACTATTTTGCTTAGCAGCGAGCAACGACTGATCCCTTGTGCATCATTAATATGTATAGTGGCGCTATAAAATGCTCAGACAATAGATGGCTTTAAATTCGTTCTTTCACTTTCGCTTAGTTGTAGTTCTACCTGACGTCCCTCACAATCGTAAGTATTCAAAAACATCTTAACGATTGCCGAAAAATGGCGGCCGGCCTTGATGTAGGTACTGACGTCAACATGACGTGGCAGTCGAGCGATGACGTCATCGTATCGGCTGACAACGCCTCGCATCTTGTGCTGGGCAGCAACACAACGGCCGAACTGGACAGACGGATTGGCGGCCTCACCGTTGCCCTGGTCATCATCTACGGAATCATCTGCACAGCTGGACTCGTCGGAAACTGTCTCGTCGTGTTCGTCGTCGCTCGCTACACCCGAATGAAGACCGTGACGAACGTCTACATCATGAACCTATCCGTGGCCGACGGACTCTTCCTCGTCGGACTTCCGATGCTTATGACGACTGTCGTCTTGAAGTACTGGGTTTTCGGATCCGTCATGTGCAAGATATACTACATACTGACATGCATTAACATGTTCACCGGGGCGTTCACCCTGACACTGATGAGTGCCGACCGTTTCGTCGCTGTCTGGTACCCCATCAAGTCGCTCAAGTACCGCAAGCCCATGTTTGCCGGGATCGAGGCTGCCCTGACCTGGATCCTATCGATGGCGGTCATGTTTCCCATAGTCCTGTTCGCCGACATCGTTCCTAGGGCTCCTGGATCGACCTTCTCGAGCTGCGTCGTCCTGTGGCCGGCCGCGCATGCGATAACCGCCGGCCGGATATACATCATCTACACCCTGATCATCGGGTTTATGTTTCCGGTGATGCTGATCTCTCTCTTCTATGGCCTGCTCGTCGGACGACTTCGCGCCAATCGCCACCACATCCGAGCAGCAGAGAAGAGACGTCGTCTGCAGCGGCGAAACGTCACGGGACTCGTGACGATTATCATCGGAGTCTTCTTCATATGCTGGCTGCCGTATTGGTCCTTCCAGGTTAGCTGGATGAGAACATGTTGTGGCGGGGTTTTGTTAGGGTAAGGAGGTCAAGGTCATATCGGTCTTTTTAGGCCAGCTTGGGCTAGCGTTGGGAAGAGGTTTGTTGAAATCATGGTCAAGGTCATATTGGTCGTTTAGGTCAGGTTGGGCTAGCGTTGGGAAGAGGTTTGTTGAGGTCAAGGTTAAGGCCATATGGGCCTTTTCAGGTCAGTTGGGGCATATGTTTGGGTTTTGTCGAGGTTGTGGTTAAGGAAAGGGTGTTATTTGATCTGATTGCAGTTGGCTCACGATGTGGCTCTTTCTGGAGGTTAAGGTTGAGGTGTCAGAGTGCACTGCATTTGAGGAGTGCCTTCTTCGTGGTTAGACCATCTACCTGCATTGGGCTTCATGTGAATCTGCGTCTTCGTCGAGCTAAGGACACTTTTATCAACGCATACAACTATAGCTATTCTCCTTCCTTCAGGCTTAGCTGCAGGGAGTGCTTATATTTCTTCACTGGGCGCTTTATAAATTTACACAATGTATATATGCATATCCTTACTTATGTATGTATTTATGAGTGCTTATATTTCTTCACTGGGCGCTTTATAAATTTACACAATGTATATATGCATATCCTTACTTATGTATGTATTTATATATGTATGCATGTATGCATATGTATGCCTGTGTGTCTGTGTGTCTGTCTGTGTGTCTGTGTCTGTCTGTCTGTCTGTGTGTCTGATTGTCTCTCTGATTGTCTGTCTGTCTGTCTGTCTGTCTGTCTGTCTGTCTGTCTGTCTGTCTGTCTGTCTGTCTGTCTGTCTGTCTGTCTGTCTGTCTGTCTGTCTGTATAACGCCTTACAAGGACCTGTCGCAAGCGCTTAGACTACAGCCGGAGAAGTGGCGCTATAAAACTTAATGAGAAAGCAATGGCGAGTGCGTCGTTGTTACTAGCAGTCAGGGTGTACATAATGGCCATGTGGGGCTCAGTGTAGTTAGTCTCTTTACCATTCCCGCTGTCGCTTGTCCCATTGACTGAGGGAGTGTACTTCATTCAGTATATCATTCCCCCCGGCCGCCCGTGACTAACGGGGTGGAAAAGTGATCACCATTCGGACCCTGCAGGGAGGGAAGAGGCAGAGGGCGTTGTTCCGGTCGGTGGACGGTTGGTGCGCAGTCATTCTGTTTGCGAACCCATCAAGCGAGAGATGGAAGAGCCGGGTGGAAGGGTGGGATGGTGGGAGGAGAAATTGGAAACGGAGATGTCCATGGGAAGGAAGTGAAATCGATGGATAGCTTACATGAACAGTATACCCTGCTTAGAGGAGAGATTACTGTCCCCGTGTGTGCGCCGATTCCTGATTCGTGATGATGATGTTATCTGATGAAGACGACGATCATGACTGCCATGTCGACAATGATACTGAGGCTGCTGTTAATGCTGTTGCTAATGATGATTATGATGATGATGTGATGATGATGATGGTGGTGGTGATGAAGATGATGGTGGTGGTGACGATGATGATGATGATGATGAAGATGATGATGATGATGATGATAATAATGAAGATGATGATGATGATGATGTTGATGATGTTGTTGTTGATGATGATGATGATGATGTTGGTGTTGATGATGATGATGATGATGATGATGATGATGATGATGATGATAAGCATCTGGACATCATCAGTGTCATCAGTCAGCTCTGAAAGGAATTCCCTTTTCTTTGGCTCTACGTGAGCGCGAGAACCTTCCAGTAGTGATGTCTACAGTCAGCTCAGCATTATTTGCTTATTAAAGGTGAACTTGTTCTGAATGAACCGCTCTGCTAGTGTGAGCTACTCAAAAGGCGCTATACTAAGTGTTTAGGTACAACACAGCGATGACGATGCTGATGGCAGTGGTTGTGGTAGTGGTGGTGATAGTGGTGATGATGACGATGATAATGATGATGATGATGATGATGATGATGATGATGATGATGATGATGACGACGATAATGAATATGAGGATGCTTTGATGATGGTGCTGAAGAAATAGTGGCATTTGCAGCGGCGGCATTGCTGACGACGACGACGACGACGATGATGATGCTGGTGATGATGATGGTAGTTGTGGGGTGATGTTGATCATGATGATCGTTTTAAGCGTTGCTGATGGTGATGCAGGTGCACCTCGTCTTCAGCTACGGCACTCCCTTGCCCACCTGGAAGATCTACCTGTTCCACTTCCTGACGGTCCTCACCTACATGAACAGCGCCATCAATCCAGTCCTCTACGCCTACACGAACGACAACTTCAAGGCCGCCTTCGCCGGCGCCTTCCGCTGCACTGTCGACCCCTTGCGGCCGCCCTCCGCAGCCGAGAGTCGCAGCTACCAGTCGAACGCCGCCCTCGCCTGCTCGGCCTCGGCGTCCGCCTTCGACGGGGCGCCAAGGCGTCCGGCGGGCTGCCACCTGCACGGCTCTCAGCGACGCAAGCACCTGACGGTTGAGTACGAATTCAGCGTACTTCGAACCTCCGTCACTGCTCTGCCGCAGCCGGCCTTTTGCCACCAGAAGAAGACGAGGCGCAGGATCTCGAACGAGGCCGGCGTCTCGCTCGCCGGCCACAGCGTCTGCTTGCAGAGTAGAAACACGGGCAGTCAACAGATGGCGCTAGGCGTCGTTGCTAAGTTCACGGAAAATGGCCAGGGCATCGGCCCCTACGGACGGTCACGGCTGTCCCCCGTCGGGGAAAAGACGTTGCCATGAACCGATGAAATAACGAGAGCCGATATGAAGAATACTGACGTTGTTGGTGTTACGGCCCATTACGTGGAACAGACTGCCACTGAAGTGTTGTTTTGAGAGGTTCTTAAAGGTGCTGAGGGTTTCAAAGGCGCTAAATAAGTATCCAGATATACAGATACATTGATTGTTCGAGGGAGTGGTTAGGCGAGGGATTCGTTAGGCCGATACAGATACATTGATTGTTCGAGGGAGTGGTTAGGCGAGGGATTCGTTAGGCCGATATTTGTCATGGAAGGACGTACGATAACCAAACTGCTTAACGTCCTACCTGGCTTTTGCCCATAGAAACTGAGTCATGTCGGGTTTACAATGACGCTTTGTCGATATCAGGTGAGAGAGTCTTACGGCATCAGACAAAATAGGTTTATTTTCTCTTTCTCTGTTGTATGTCTTAGTGTAATTATTATATTTGCATCACAGTTTAACGAAATTTCGTTTCATTAAAGATTTGTTGCAACCTAAGAGTTAATACACGTTCTTCGGTTGACTAGCTAGCTGCCTTTGAGGGTGTAGTAATCGGCTCTGACCTTTGAAATTGCCACTGTACTTTGTAATGCGACTATAACGTGTACACATGTGATTGTATGCAAAATTTAACAAATAAAGGTGACACAGTTGTCTGCATGCTTTTATAGAAGCCACTTAGAAGCCCGGTCCCAGAGTTTACAGATCTTTCGGCTGAAGCGCAGGCACGACCATAGTAATCCAATAACACCTCATAGCCCCAATGGTGGTTATGGTGGTTGTTGTTGTTGTGGTGGTTGTGGTGGTGATGTTGGTTGTGGTGGTGGTTGTGGTGGTGGTGGTTGTGATGGTGGTTGTGGTGGTGTTGGTGTTGGTGGTGGTGGTGGTTGTGATGGTGGTGGTCGTGGCGAGATGGTGGTTGGTGGCGGTTGGCCTAGTCCAATGACACCACCATGTCTTTTATGACCATATTAAAACCTTACGTAATTCAATTCACTTTCACATACGATGTATAAGTAGAATCAGATTGTACAAATCTCTTTCAGCAGTACCAATGAGAGCTGAAGTGGAGTAGTCGATTCGGCAAGAAATCAGAACAGTTGCTAGCGAACCAAGACAGTTTGAGACATGTGAGATCTGTTTGTAATTCAATTCACTTTTACATGCAAGATATAAGTAGAATCAGATCTTACATGTACGTGTCTTTATTGAGTTATGATGTTGACTGCGAGTTCACTTGAGCGACCATCGACTGATGCTTTATGCTTTATGATAACGGCGATACGTGGGCCTATACTAGGTTAGGTTAGACTAGATTAGATTAGAGTGATGGTTGGTGGCAGTGGTGGTCATGTATTATGCATCTAGATATTTATTAGTTTACATGCGTAGGTGGTTGCGCATGAATGTAAGCCTGTACCAGCATAAACGTATAGCCACGCAGACTGATGTGCTTATTATATCAGTGCCTAATAAATTGCTTCTCAGCGGAAATGATTGAGGCCATGCTCCCTCAGCTTCAAGAAGCCATTTGCTGAGTTCCTGTTGCGAGTGCTTGCCCATCCATCGTTTAAAAATCTTCCTTTGCAGGGTCATCGCTCTGCTTGAAGCCCTTAGTCGCTGATCCATCAGCTTCTTTTCTCGATGAAATGTATTTACTGCATCCACGCACCATTCATATCGCTGTGTATCATAAAACCTTCAATGGCTCAGCAATTAACGTGCATAAGACTATATAGACGGCAGAATATGAACCCAAATGAAATCTCTGCAGTCATAAGATTTCCTTATGCATATTTTTGCCCTCACATCTCATATGTATATATACATATACAAATGCAACCTGTTCAGAGCAGTTTTGAAACCTCTAAAAGGCGTTGAGCAGGCTGTCTAAGAGATCTAAAGACATGCGTCTTAATTAAGATAAGTTGAAAATCTCTCTTGATCTATCTGAGGCAGGAAAGTTCTGATTTTTGGGGTAAGACTGTTCCACGAGGATGGTCCAACGCAAGCGAAAGAATTATGTGTCCGAGTCGGTGTACAGGAGCGCGGAACCAACGGTTCCCCATGTGCTGCAGAGCGCAGCGTTCGTTTTACCTGACCGTCTCTATACAGGGGCACAGAGCATCCTGATGTATTCTGGTGCCAAACCCAACCATCGAGGCTCGACCGAAGAGGAGGATCTGGAATGTAATTCTATCCTCAAGCGGGAGATACTGCAGTGTCTTTCGTATGTAGTTTGAGACACTCAAGAATTTTAACATGTTGGCCGCGAGAACCCAGTTGAGAACCCAGAGCAAGAAGGGTGTTAAATCACCTCTATTTCATGCTTTTACTCGCAAGCTATAAGCAGAACTCTTGCCAACGAAATAAAAGGATATATGAATATTAGTACCAATCTAGTCGTTATCCTTCTTCTTCAGTGTTCTGCCCTTAGGCCTGGTGAGTTTAATCTTGAAGTGGCGCTTTATAAATGTCAGATTGCAATTATAGATACAAATACAATTAGGCAGGTCCAAGAATCTAATGACGACACTCATAGTCGTTACTTGTCACCCAAAATCTATAACGCCCTGACGCAGGCAATGACATTGATCGTCGATTGAAAATGGCGTCACTGCTATGAAAATGTTGATAAGGTACTGTTAATGTATTATCAACATTTTGTTATTTAAAAATCACATAAAAGTGTTGATTATAGTGGGAATAATTGTTTATTTAAACCATAGAATAAAGAAACAGTTAAAAAAGCGTCGACGTAGAAAACCTTCGAAACTAAACCCCGACGCCCTGGTCGATCCAGACTAAACATCTCTAAAAGAATTCAGTTCTGTTTGTTTAAGGATGCTATATCACATTCTAAAACCTGTGAATATTATTTGTAAGACCAACGTGGCCTATTCTGATAACCAAAACCTTATCGTGAGAAGGTTTTGTCAACTGGAAATGAATACAACGGACCAGATGTTCCCGTAACTACTAGGGAACTGAAGGTTGCCTTAATTTTACAATGGTCATAGTTTATACAGAGTTGGATTAATTATTAGTGACTTATGATATTATCACCATATCTTCGTTAATTGAAATAGGTCATAGTTGACCTTAGAGTGATCCCTCGTTGTCATAGCTACCTTAGAATTTAGTCTTTTGTAACTTTTGAACTATCCTCGTAATTGCACTATACAGTGTGGTTTCTGTGGATTATCTCTTATGTTAAGAAATGTAATCTGACTTCTGTTTCTATAACGGGTGTCAGTGAAAGATGGGTTGAAGCTGGCGAATTCTAAACATTGCCAGGAGTGCGTAGAAAGCGTTGCAACATAAGAAATAACATGACAACTGGGGAATATGTGCGTGTGCTTGCGCCAGCGACAGTGTACATACATGCATACATACTTATATGCATGTATGTATATATGTATGTATGCATGTATGTAGGTGTGTTTCTGTCCGATACGCATTGCGTGATACTTGCCATGAAACATTACTCGCCTATATATGCGTTTTATATAAAGTTGTATGCGTCCGATCATTTCCATGACGATTAAATCAGGCTGGTTTACCGAAAATCAACACAACAGATCGAAGCGAATGCGTCTGTCCGTATTGCAAAATGTTCCTATTATGTATGTGATCACGTGTGTGGCTAGGTGTGCACGTATATATGTATGTATATACGTACACACCTACGTAAACGTGTATATATGAATGTATGTATTATGCATGCATGCATGTAGGTGTGTTTCTGTATATATATATATATATATATATATATATATATTCATACATATATAAATTAAGTAGTGTCGCTATCGGTTAGTTATTGGATGGTACATCCATGAAAATACAACTGATCCCGCCATTCACATGAAATCGTTGCACAAGAACTAACTCATTTTGGCTTAATAAAATTTTTACATTTTGTGTTTGGATACAACCTATAAGAGTGCAGGAGAACATAATGTGAAAGGTTTTCATTGTATCATAAAAGCAGCATTGTTCATCTCTGCCATTGCAATAGTCCCTGGAATTCTTGGAAGACTGGAATAATGCAGCATTGTTCATCTCTGCCATTGCAATAATTCCTGGAATTCTTGGAACACTGGAATAATAGTCTCCATCTTTTGTTCAGAATTTCTTCTATTGTCTCCGTAGTCCTTTCGTTCGTCATATTCCTTGCTGTTTCCTCCCTATCTCCCTTCCTCCCTGATTTCCTCATTCCTTCCCTCCGTCCGTTTATCCTTTCCGCCCACTGGTTGTAAATCTCTCCAAATGTCTGTCGGTCTTGGTGTCTTTTTGCCTCTGTCTTTGCTTCTGCCTCTCTTCCTGTGTCTGTCTCTATGCTTCTGTGTCTTCATATTAGTCCAGTATCTAAGTCTAATTAAGTTTCTGTACTATCTGAGTCTGTCTGTCCGTCTGTCTGCCAGTCTGCGTGGTTTTGGTTCGTCTGCGTCCTACTTTGTTTTCGCATGTATGCATATATATTATATATATATATGAATATATATATTTCCATATCTATGCCTGTTGGAATGTCTGTGTCAGTCTGCCTGCCTGTCTGTACGGCTGATCTACTTTACAGTTCGTGTGCCTTATATCTATCTATATACACGTCTGTTTGTCTGTGTGTGTCTGTGTGTGTGTCTGTGTGTGTGTCTGTGTGTGTCTGTCTGTGTGTCTGTCTGTGTGTCTGTCTGTGTGTCTGTCTGTCTGTCTGTCTGTCTGTCTGTCTGTCTGTCTGTCTAGATCTATCTGTCTGTCTGATTGTGTGCAAAATTTCCATTTGCAGTTACACTGTTGCAGAGAAGTTAAATGGCAACTTTAACAATGAATCGTGAATTTTCCCAGCTTGTAGGTATTGGGCATTATGATTCGCAGTTGTTTTTGACATCAGCAGTGTCAGCTAAACACGGGTTTGCTTAACAGGACGTATACATATTTATATATTTATATTATGTGTATACGCTTATTACATAACACAGAGGTGAGGAATTAAATTTCATCGTTCCCATTAGATATAAATAACTTTTATCGTCGGTGTATGAACTGTTGATTTCCCCAAAGACAATATCCAACACAGTAAGAATTAGAATACGTGGCAACCTTCAGTTCATATCGGGCGTGAGCAATTGCGTTTAACGCCATCCAGTTATGTATGCTAGGGTTAGTGGCTTTATATAAATAATATATAGGAAACAATTCTATTTCCCTGAGAGAGTGACCACGCCCACTGAGAGGCGTAAATCTGTTGTCCACTTTGCATCTATTAGTAACGCTTGGCTTCGAACAAGATGGCGTTCTTCCGACTTAAGCCTTCTCGCATGTCGTTCGATGCACGGGGTCTTGTAGCAACCTGTCTTTCTTCATCCTACAAAACAGTCGCCGTTGGGAATTAATATATATTCACAACTAGTTTATATACACATAGATACACGTTTATATATAAACATCGCCGAGTGTATACATGCACGTATATATACGTGTATATACATGCACGTATATAATCATATATATTAACAATTGCCAAAGAAGACGTGATTTCTGTGCCTTTTTGCAGACTTGTCCACTTCAATGGAATTCACTACCATGAGCTTTGCAGTACCCTACACTTTCTTTGATCTCATTTCGCAAACAATTAAAGACTTATCTTCCCCAGCCAGAGGTATATTCAAAAAAGCACGATATAAGTATTTGATTTATAATAAGAAAGATATAAATATAATATTATACGCACGTATATGCAGGGTTTATATTTGTGCATGGATATGTTTTCACTGTGTCTTTTTATTGCGACAGAAAACCAATATGCGCATTTTGATAAAGATGAATTCAGGCACTGAGCCACATCGATTATTTCTCAGCAGATGGCGAGCTTCCTTCAGTCTATGTGTCTATGTTACATATGGATATAAAACTACGCATGCATAGAGCTCCATATGCTGTGCATATGATTCTACGTATTTGTTATTCATGGGTAGTGGCATCAGAGTCGTTTTGATCTGCAGTTAAAATGTTTTTATGACGTATAGCATCTGACATCTCACGTTTCGGAAAAATCTTTCTAAAACACATCCTACATGCATAAAAAAACTGGTGAAGAATGTTAGTATCTCGAATTCGACATTACTTACCTAAACAAGTATTTCGGTACATATGTTATTCTTTGCTTTTTCATATTTACTCTGATGCAACATTTGCTGTGGTTTAAATTACCCATCTAGATTGATGAACTTAGAAATATTAGAGAAGTGTGCTATCCGCATATCCTCTATGCTATATATAGAACGGTCGATCAGTACCAAACCAGCATTTAAGCAGTATAGTATATTATAATTAATTGATATTAATAGATTTCATATTGGTTTGTTCGTGTATTACTACTGTAATAAACTTCTGCCTTTACCATTTGATGACTACCTTCTCCAAGGAGTGGCTATTAACATTTATGACACGAGAACATCATAGATATCGATCTGAAGAATAGTGAACAGTTTATATTAGCATACTAACATAAAACTGTTTTTCTATTTCTATCAAATGCTCGGGATCACATTTTGGAACACCCCTCCTATTACCTCAACAAATACATTGTCTTTGTCAGATTTAAAAATTGTGATAATTAGAGCTTATTTATAATTATTTACTAACTTTGTTCAGTCATTGCGTGCACTGTGTGATTATAAAAAACTCAACTATTCTGTGAACTTTAAAACTTGTTAGTTATGTTTAGTTAAGTGATTTTTCTATTCAGTTTCTTTGAGTTATATTCATTCACACACAGTTTTTGTCCTCTTGGGCAGAGTTGGCGTGCTTTACCACCAACAAGTCTATCTTTCTGTCTTTCTGTCTGTCTGCCTGTCTGTCTGTCTGTCTAATTGGCTGTTTCCTCTATACTAGTAAATCTCTATTGACGTCGAAATGAAGATGAGCTGCATTTTCGCCTTTTCAACACCGATGTTGCCAAGAGCATTTGCGCAGTAAATCAGCCAGGAAGCTTTTAAATTGTGACGCTTAAAACCAGAAGAGCCGTATTCTAATAATTCTCCTTCCTCTATATATCTCTATCTTCATCAGCAAATACGACCGACTTTATCCTGCTCTACCTCTTTATCTTCCTCTTACTCTGTCTGCAATTGCTAATGCTCATCTTCCTCTTCCGCTTTTTGTCGTCCTCCACTTTCCTCTCCTGTTTATTCTTCTGCTCCTCCGCCGACACCTCCTCTTCGGTCTTTTCTTTCATGTCTTCATATTTTGTCACCTGATCCACTTTCTTCTTCTATTCCTTCTTTCCCTCTTCCTCTTCTTTCTCCTCCTCCTCTTCTTCGTCTTCTTATTCATCATCATCATCTTCTTCTTCTTGTCCTCCTCCTCCTTTCTCATTTCCATCCGCTGCTTCAGTCTGTCTGTCTGTTGTAGTATGGAAAGGTGTTGGCTTTCCAACTGGTCTGCCCTGGTCTTCGTCGGTTTCCAGTTTGCTGATTGTTCGATTGGTCCACTTTTTCACTGCGTTCGGTTCCTTCGCGGTTCGTTGTTCAGCGGGGCTTAATGCCACGAAAATCCAAATCCTAATTACTCCGGTTATTACCCTTGTTTTCGCACGGGTCAGTGACAAACCGCTTGGATTGCAAGCTGATTGCAAAGTGTCTCGTAGTAAATTGGTTCATTGAGAAGAAGAGGAAGAGGAAGGTGAAGAGGAAGAAGAAGAGGAAGAGGAAGGGAAAAAGGAAGGGGAAGGGGAAGGGAAGGGAAGAGGAAGAAGAAGGGGAAGAAGAAGAATAAGGGGAAGAGGAAGAAGAAGAGGAAGAGGAAGGGAAAAAGGAAGGGGAAGGGGAAGGGAAGGGAAGAGGAAGAAGAATGGGAAGAGAAGAAGAAGGTGAAGAGGAAGAAGAAGAGGAAGAGGAAGGGAAAAAGGAAGGGGAAGGGGAAGGGAACGGAAGAGGAAGAAGAATGGGAAGAGAAGAAGAAGGTGAAGAGGAAGAAGAAGAGGAAGAGGAAGGGAAAAAGGAAGGGGAAGGGGACTACAAACTATAATGAAGCTCAAAAGCCCTCGTTCAGACAGATGCCTTATTTTAATTTAAAGACTAACTATTTCCTTTAAATTAAAGTTTGGCCTCATAATCAAATTAAGTTTATGACTTTATATAACTCTTTAAATATATGGACTACTGCGTTATTAAATAAAACTTAAATGTCTTTTTGAAACTGGACTGTATGGTCTGGGTCCAGGGCTTCAGCTAGTCAACATTTCTGGACTTTCACCCAAAAGGTTTGAGTAGGCTTACTTTAGGCCTTTAAGGAATGCCATACGAGCAGGATGCGATTTATAGCCAGAGAAGAAAGGTCCCCCTCGCCATTTTGAACTATCCCCAAATTGGAATTCATTTCCCCATTCATATCACTTTCAATATCGTAGGTCTTCCCAGTTCTTTGCTCCCAACCACAATTCGTACCCCTTCCATGATTCCGCTCCCTTGCCCTATGTCTCTTATCTCTCTCTCACTTCTTCTCCCGTTATTTTCCTTTAATTTTCCCTTTATTCTCCTCTTATTCACTCATATTTTTAATGTATTCTCTCCCTTCTTCTCCCCTATTCTTCCCTTATTCTGTCCTTATTCGCCCAATTATTCTTCCAATTATTCTCACCCCCATGCTCCTGTTATTCTCTCCATTATTCTCCAGATTATTTTCTCACTTATTCTTCCGTTATTCTCTTCTTGTTCTCTCCCTTGTTCTCTCACTTATGGCCCTCTTATTCGTCTACCGATTTTCCCACTTATTCTATCACTTATTTTCTTCCTTACACTCCCGCGTATTATCTCCCTCATTTTCATCTTAGTTCTCCCTTTATTCTCCTTCTATTCTTCTCTAATTCTCCTCCGTATTCTCCTTCTTTCTCTTTACCTTTTTTCTCTTATTCCCCTTTTATTCTCCCCTTATTCTCCCCCGGACGAACATCGTAAGCTGCTCTAATGATTCTCCCAGCGACTCCTTAACTGGAATGTCCAATGTACCTGAAGAATATCAAAGCCGAGTAGCCTGCAGAACAAAGCTTCATTATGGGCAACTCTCCAGGGCGCTCTCTATGTTTTCAGCCGAGCGGAAGCCGACTTCCAAGCACCAACGCCTCGCTGACGGACGATACCCTGCGGTCCAGCTGTTAAAATTAATGGCACTGACTAGCTAGCATTATCGTCTGCAAAGTGAGATACCATGTTCCTGGCCATCATATGACTGCCAATTTACCTGTCAACCACACAATGTTCAACTTCCCCACTACATCGTAATTGTAATCGTAATTGTAATCCCGAAATTTCTACAGCGCCCAACGAAGGCCACGCCACGGGACCAGCTTATTCACAGGCGCTCAGTCAAAACAAAATCGGTAGGCAAAAGTGTTCGGTTCCAGGTTAAGATCCAAGAGTCACGCAGAGAGACATCGTGGCTGCTACGGTGGGTGATGTTTGGGATTGGAGCGGAAATATGGATAAGAGGAGCTGGGGAGTCAGGATAGGCAACTGTTGATGAGTGGTATGAAGTGTCGTAATCAAGAGAGGAGCAATATGCCCATCCGAATTTCTTTTTCTTCGCCAAACATTTGCATTAAGAATAATTTTAAAATCTTTTTGTATAGAATATTATTATTTCAATGTAATTTGTCTATGAAATCAACTTTTGTTAGTTTTAAGCTTGTTTGGTTCGTACACGGGGATCTTAAATGGCATGGTGTCCATTCAAACAGAAGGATCTCACTCGATAACTTCATTGAAAAATGAGCAGGGTCGAGGCCATACGGTCACTATAGAAATACATTTACATTTAATTGTGCAATGTTCAAATGAATTGGTTTGGGTTTGGATATAATGACTGACTGACTGACTGACTGACTGATTGATTGATTGATTGGTTGGTTGGTTGATTGGTTGATTGACTGATTCATGATGAGCTGAGGCGAACTAGATATCGGTGAAGAGAATGGTTGCATTGGAGCACACTGAGGGGCGTTCATTGAATGCATGCGCAAAATCATATCGAGTTCCTATCATTTCGGAGATATTACCATTTTTCAGTTTTTGTCATCATAATGCCCAATTTTATTGTCGAGCTGTTGCTCCCATCAGGGTCCAGTTGTTGTCATCGTCATCGTCGTTATCATCATCATCATCGGTGATGATCGCGTCGGGAATGACGACGATCACTGTGCGAATACAATCTCTTTCTGTGTCATCGAGCTGGTAATTTATTAGGCGCCAGCAATTTCATCGTATACAGTGCAACAGGTTTAGTCAGACGTCGGATATCTTTCATAATACCAGCTGTGACACTTCCGATCTGCACTGCGTCGCCCCGCTCTCTACCCCCCCCCCCAAGATATTTTGACAGGTCTGTCTGTGGTTATTATAAAAGAAAATAACCCCCACCTAAGGAGGCGCCAAGATCGATATACTCTCTTTCTTTCATTTGTTTCTTCTTAGTCGTGTTTTAGTCTTGTTTATTTTCGTGTCTATCGGCGCATCTTCCTCCTTCTCAGCATTTCTTCATTCGATAAATCTTTTCAGAGCTGATTCTCTCGTGTGTGTAACTTGTGCATGGACGATGCAACGCAAGTTGCTCACAGCAGAAAACAGACGGCTACCGACCTTTCGAAGGCAGACAATGGACGCCTCTGCAGCACACTAAACTCACTAGTTCTCCTGCTTTGCCTTCTTCCCTTCTTGTTTCTATATGTGTTTCTGTCTTCTATCTTTTTATCTCTCCCTCTCGTTCTTTCTCTGTGTCTCTTTGTCTCTGTCTCTCTCTCTCTATCTCGGCTCCCTCTTTCTCATTCTCCCTCCATCTGAACGGACTCTCTCTTCCTCTGGTTCTCTTTCACAAGTCTCTCTCTTTCCCTCTATTTCTTTTTCTATAAGTTCTCATAGTTCTCTCTGTCTGTCTGTCTGTCTCTCTCTCGTACACATACATATACAGTCTCTCAATCTAGGCCCTCATTTCCTCTATACCTCTCTGTCACGGCTTTCTCTCTTTGTCCATCGCTCTCTGTCTCTCTCAGTCTCTCTCACACACAACTGAGTCGTAACCAACTTTTGTTCATCGATGCATACATCATAGGTGAAGACGAGAGCAAAGCCATGTATATAAAAATATGATTAACATGTGTATTGAGGCGTCTGTGAGGCTACTGGAGGCATTTCTTCCGTGACCTAGAATGCATCTTCTCAGTCTATCCAAGCAAACGTAGAGCAGATCAGTTTACCAGGCGTGAAACCGATAAAAGTCAAGGAATGTCTTTGAAAGAAGTCTGTTAGCCCCGTGACAAAACACAGTTCAGGAATTTTTGTGTGTGTTTCTCTGTATGCGTATCGTAGTGTCTGAATGGATGTGTGCGTCTGTGCGTCTTTCTTCCGAAACTTGATTGTAGAAACGCTACTTCGTGTCTATGTCTGTTTGTCTCTCTTTCTGTCGGTCTATGCAACTGTGTCTTTCTCTGCGTCTGCTTGTATTTGTAATTGTGATCTATTGTAATCGCGAATTCACATAGCGCCACTAGAAAAGGAAATTCATAAGCGACGCTGTGTAAATGTTTGGGTGCCTATTTGTGTTTCTCTGCGTGCTTGTTTGTGTACTTACCGTTGTGTCTGGCTTCTTCTGTATGTCTGTTTGTCTTTCTAAACTTAACCTGTCCCTCAAGGGCTGGTAATACATTTTGCATCTGGTGCCACTTGTGCATATTAAAATTGACTGAGCCCTTGCACGTGCCACCTGTGCACCTATATATTCAAATATATGCCTTTACATATATATATATATATAAATACATATATATATATTCTACGGGTCAAATTTAAGGCCTGATCTTTTTAAGTCTAATGTTTCTAGTTACACTTGTCCAGTATTTGGGTAAAGGAGGGCAATGCTCGCCATCTTTCTTAGGGCAAAGGTCGTTAAACTGACCTTTATACACGACTGCTGTGACACAACGTTCAATAGTGAGGCTGTCTGAGGAAGTGCTGGCAAAAGCAGGTCGGACAAGCCACCCTTCTGTTGACATGCAGCCTATGCCCTCATATGACGAGGCTAAGAAAAATGAAGTCGGTAATACTTCATGCCATGGCTGCCTTTCTTCAGGAACTGCTCCTCCTCTTCATCATCTATTCGTAATCGTAACGTCGAGATTTCTACAGCTCTCAAAACACTAAGTCGCGGGAACCAACTTATTCACAGACGCTCAGTCAAAATAAAATCGATAGGCAGGAAGGATCAGATTCGGTTCCTGATAAAGAATCAAGAGAGACGCAGTTAACGGGAACTTTAATATTCGGTATGGCTATTTTCACAGTCACTGATATACTGAACTTACTTGATTGACCAATCCAATGGTTGATTGATTGACTTACTGATGCATTACTGCAATCACTCAGTCACAAACCAGTTTATGTTTATGTGATGCCAAAGGGGAGACTCGAAAGGAAATGTAAGCTAAGAAATGTAACTTGTACAAGTTGTTGCAGTTGCTGCTGTTCCATGTTGTAGCTGCAAAATATTGCTGTTGTTATTGTTTTAAGATGAATTGCAACAGGAATAAGAAGGGCAAAGAGGGTAAACGAATTTGCCGAAGAAGCAAATAGTAGATGAGCTGAAAGAAATCAAGCAGACAGAAATCACTCAAGCAAGAGAAAAGCAAATGATTCGGCCGAAAAAGGAGACATACGAAGAATTGAAATAATCAAGCTCATACAGATCGAAGAAGATCGAAGATCGCAATTTAGTATCAAGAGAAAATCGATTAAGCAAGAGAAGGTACACTAAACTAAGTAGGTTAAGTGAACGTGCATAAGAAATAATTACGGAAGGTGTCAATAATTATAACTTTGAGTTTTAAAATCTTGAAGAACATAATTGCGAAAATGCGATTCAGATTTCCATTTATTTTTGGGCTTTTTATTAGCCAAATAAATACGACACTTCTAAACAATGCACCGAGTGCTATCATGATGGAGCAGTTTCACTCGAGCATTTATTCTCACTTAAAGAATTATTACTAACGAACTCATTTAAAGCTAAAACTTAACGAGAATATTATAAGAAAATGCTATGCTGCTTAAGCCTACTAAGCTACATCGGTAAGCGCGTACGCCAAGGAGCCTCCATGCGTGAAGATCCCCGGTTCGCGTCCCGCTCGTGGCTTATTTCAGAGGTTTGAATCTCGGGCTAGCACGGTCTGTGCATGGAGACCTTAAACGGAGTGGCTCCCATTCAGATTGGCAGCGGTGAGTCTTACCCAATTAGCCAGTTAATTCATTGAAAATGAACAGGGTTGAGACCATACTGTCGCTATAGAAAAACGTGCACAATGTACAAATTTTAAGCATATAGGAGAATACAGTGCTGCTTTAGCTTTTGCTTCAATGAGATTCGAATTGAAACAACCTCCAGGAATAGGACCCTACTGTTTTCGTATTCATGGATAAATTTACCACTAGATATCCCCGCTGTACACGAACGAACATTGGCAATTCCTTTCACGACTCCAAGCTAACTGGGAAGCAACAGGGGATTTTCAAGCAATAGTTGTGGAACTAAAGCACAGATGTTCTTCGGCGCTGGATGGAGTAGTTAGTTATACAAACGTTAGCTTGCAAATTAAAACCACTCGCTTGCTTTTTCTACTTTCCTGTCTTTCTATCTGCTGTTGATTCTTTCTAGGTGAGTTCGCATGTAATTGCGTCCGGCTGTGTTTTGCCTGCTCATGTGCGTCTTTGTATGCTGGTGTCTCTCTCTCTGTGTCTCTTTCTCTGTTTATGTGTATGAGTGTTTGTTTGTCTGAATGTGTCAGTCTATGTCTGAGTGTATATGGTGTGTCTGATGAATTAAAAAATTTATAAAGGAAAGTATTTCAGCGAAATAAGAACTGACTAGAAATGCTGACTGCGTGCTCATGGTAAAACCATTTATATAGCGCCTCTTCAGCAGCGCTTAAAGGACTTTTGCGACACAATGTAGCACCAATGAATGCTTAATTTTCGTCTCAAATTATCTTGTCATGGGTGCGCGATGATCTATTGGTTATCGTGACGGACTGTCAGTTGTTGTGTTCAGAGGTTCTAATCCCTGCCAGGGCTAAAATTTGTTTCGAGATTTTGGCTCCACTTGCTCCACCTAGCCAACTCAGTTACAATGGGTACAGTTGTCAGTTGGAAGATCAGGCGGCGAGGGAGAGGACTGGCCTATCCCCTCATATGCCGAGGCTAAGAAAAATGAAGTCGGTAATACTTCATAACATAGCTGCCTCTTAGGGCGAGCTTCAGTGACTGCTCCTCTTCTTCGTCATCTATTCGTAACATAATCGTAATCGTAATTCCGAGATAAGCCACAGTATGGGACTTGTGGGCACACAGTCAAATACCGTGCGAGATCGCAAAAGACTACAAATAAAACTAAGGTAACCAACTTTATTCGGCGCTGGAAACTGTTTCAACCCTAAAGACTTTTTTCATACAAAACTGGCTATAGTATACGCGTTCTACTAAAACCTGTTCTCAAACATTTCATTTTACTCCATTTAAAAGCGGTGATTTAAGCAGAAAATGAATCATTTCATCCTAGGCTGATCCAGTGGCCAATCCAGCGATTCCACATTTGATCCAGGGAGGCCACGCCATTGAGTTGGTCTCAAACCCCTTTGGGTAATGGTTGCCCATAGAATTTTTTACAGTAAGGAAGCAAACGCTGCAATAATGTGCAGTAAAATAAAGTCGAAGAAACAGGGAAAATTAAGAGAAAATATCGGGTAAAAATAAGCGAAAATGAAAAAAAGACATAAGAAATAGAGAAATCAGCAGAAAAGAGAGCGAAAAATCATGAAATGGTGAAAAGACCAGAAAAACCTAAGGAAGACGGGTAGGAATAGTGGATGACCAGGATAGATCCTCAAAAATGTTTTATACTTGAATGTAGTGTAGTCTTGGGTCATCAAAATGACTGACAAAAGACCTTTAACCCATTAGCGCCCATTGATCCCATTTGGGAACACGCGGATGAATTTAAGTACAAAATAAGTGTGTTATTTTCTTCAGTTGCTGTGGGTAGCTTTTGACTGTTAGATGGTCCATATTCTACTTTTTAGCCTAATCACGAGTTTACAGTAATATCTGTATGTGGTAGCCATCTTTGAATTTGCGTGTTTTTGTGAAAATTCGGTTGCTTCCGGTTTCTCATCTGCATTTGAGGTAAGGAAATTTTAATTTGGAAAATGTATATGTGATGTAAGTGTAGCATAGTGTAGCTATAGTTATGCCAGAGATGATTGTAAAAAAGAAATGTATTGAGGTAGAAATGTTTGATAAACCTTTGATGTTCCCAAATGGGAACAATGGGCACAAGAGGTACTGTGTTCCCATTTGGGAACATCAAGGGGAAATGCATTGAGTGATTGAAAGCATCACATCAAGAGCATTACTGCTGTCCATATTTATAGAACAATATGAGATAAATTAGAATTTTTAGTTTACGCAGTAATCGCGCTTTTTGTATGATTGCGTTTTCAGACGTTCAAAAGAAAGTTCCCCTTGTCTGAGGCAATTGCTATGGTACAGGCTGATGCAGATAGCGAAGATGATAAGATGATAAGGGGCTTCATATGCAATGTCTGCTATTGACAAAGATGTTGACATAGTTATTATGCCACCAGCGATAGTGGATGGTGTATCCGATGAAGAATTTGCGGATGAAGATGACCTATTGCCTTCGATTCTTCCATCTGATGTTCCTGGGCCAGTTACTGTTTTTGTGCATAGAGGTACAGCCGATGAGAGTCAGAGTACAAGAATCTCATGCACTCCAAAGGTAAAGAAACCGAAAGTGGACTTTATATCGCAACTCAAATGGGTCAAGAAAAGAGCATATTCGCATGAAATAGCCACTATTGACATTGAGAAGGTTAGCAATAAGCATCCTGAACTAATTGGCATGTCACCATATGAACCGGACCGCTTCATGTCTAACTATCGCCCAGTGTTTCGCTCCAAGAAGTGGTGCTGGCAACTCTTTGTCAACGGTTTGAACAAAGCCGTTGTTGCTGCTTGGCGTCTTCACGTTGTGGTCATTGGATAGTTTGATCACCTGGAGTTCCGACGGCACATTGTCCGAACAATGCTACTATGGTCGTACAAGCCTCCTCCAGCACTCTCAGGACCAGCTAGCCACCCAGTCAGTGACATTCTCTATGGTGGAGCCGACCATCATCTGGTTCCCAGTGCCAAGCAAGCAAGATGTCGCTTGTGTAAGAAGAACACAAGGCTTCAACGCACAAAGTGCATGGCTCCACTTCACCTGCACTGCGAGCAGCAGTAACATAGTCGCATTTGAGACAGACAATTTGCAGTCTGGAGCAAATTACTGAGAAATATCCAGAATATGTTAAAGTGTTTGATCACTGTGTTCAGTCGGAGGATTAGACTGTCACAAATGACAAAGTTAACATTGGCACTGCTTTATGATGTTTTAAAAACTAGTTACTTCAACGCTGATGTGTGGTTTTAATGCTCTATCAAAGCAGCCTGTGCTATGCATAAAGTACACTATGGTAGTAACTGAAAACTGTCACTTGAATAGGTACTCTGCGATAATTTTGCATGTTGTTCCCAAATGGGAACACAGTACCATATGTGCCCAGTCTTGGGTCATCAAAATGACTGACAAACGACCTTTAAAAGGCCTTCACCTTAAAACACTGCGACTATCGTAAGAATTGCCCTACCCTTTCCCCGTTGTCAACTTCTGTATCCGTCTCTGATTTTGTCTGCAGTTGCATTCGCCAGTGTTGCCAGATTTGCCATCTAGCGAGTTCTACAGTACTAAACTACCTCTCCTCAATAGTGTCCTCCAGCTAGTATATCGCTCAGGCGTGTTAACAAGTGTAATGCTTACTTACTTCCTAACTTACTTACGTGCTTACTTACTTACTTACAAACTTACTCACTTACTTACTTAGCCTCTTCCACTGTTCTTTACTCGGCCCTCGTGCAACTTTCATAAATTAATTAATTCATTCATTCATTCACAGCATTTTTATAGCGCCCCTTCAAGATATCTACTCAGCCGCGCTCCCAGCCCAGCTCCGAATAGTTTTCAGGTGTTGGTGAAAGGTGCAGGCTATGCGGCGTCCCCGCAGATCTAGAGGACGGTTTTTCCAGGTGGACGGCCCAACCACTGAAAAAGCACGACTTTGCATTGTCGAAGTCCATCAAAGAGGGACAATAAGTTCACCTCGGGTCGTGGAGCAAAGGTTACTGCTGCTAGCCAAACCCGAAACTGGGCAAAGAAGCTTTCTTACGTAGGCTGGCGCATTCCCCCAACTGGTATGGCACTCGAAATTCACATGGCTAAGACCATCGACTAAGAAATGTTTCTCCGATGTACAAGTGGTCTTCTCCCTAACGAATACCATAGCCTGTGACAGTTTTGCATTTTTAGTGCCTGTATAAACTTGGATGCTTAGCCTATGCTGCCATGCATGAGCTTCTGAAATGAGAAACTGTTTGTGGAAGAATACAAAAATTGAATTTTAAGGTTCAAACTTCAAAGTAATCATTTTTTCAAATGTTTCAACTTTGGAATCAATCCGTCGACTTCATGGCATCTAGAGACTTACGGTAAAAAGTGAAGACGAGATTACGCGTATAAAATACACCGCGAATACTGCCTATAATCCGATCTGATTTAATCTAATCTAAATTTAACTGGAAATTTTCGTCATCCTTATTTTCTGCCAGTTTTAAGATCAATATTTTTGCAAAATAGATCCGAATTGAAGTGATTTTGATTGTAATTGTAATCGTAAGCTTGAGATTTCTACAGCCCCAAAAAAGAAAGGGAGCCCGCTTCTTAACACGCGTTCGGTCAAAACAAAATCACCCGAGGTGAACTTATCAGTCATATTCGATTCCAGATCGAGATCCAAAGATCAGGTTACCTGCAATCAGACGGCGATGGTAGATAGTGTTTAGAAATGGAGCGGCGGCAGAGGATGCAAATCAGCATGGATCGTAATCAATCGGCCCCTTTCAGAGACTTTTAGAAGGTGCTACGAAGTGTTCAGATGCAAATGGAGAGCAGTGACATACATGCATGCGTATTGCCCTAAATCTAATAGCAAGTCGCATCAACTAAATCAGAAAGACAACAACAGAAACACTTTTGATGTCATTTCGTTCTGATGTATATTGTGACAGCAACTTCACTGTATGCAGGAATCGGAAACTGCATCACGAAGAGCAAATATCACTTATACAACTGGCCAGTTTAATTTCGACCTATCAAGATCATTCTGAAGCAGAAATCGTCGTAGATTTAAACACATAAAATGACTATTATAAGATCTTATCCAGTAAAACGTCAAGAGACAGTAGCCAGGAATCCAGTTGGAAACACATACTTTTTGATTTTTCTTAACACTGTCAGAAGATGTCTTTATCGTCTTTCATCCAGAAAGGTGTATACAGATAAGAGATCGTTCATCTGTTACACGTCCTCTTGGCTCAGATCCTGGGGCTGAAGCAGAAACACGACAATAGCAATCGCATACTTTGACTATCTCTCATCTTCCTGGCTGGTTCCGCTTTGGCATATGGTTCGTTTCAAGTGATTTCAACACAGTACGATATAAACATGTACTTCAGATTTAATTTCACATACTATATTGTTGGTCGATTGATAAGACGATCATTTAACCAACAGACAAAAATTCGGGGTTCAGCTACTTTATACGCAGTTCATGTAAAGTAATATGCCGTAACTTATATATGACCCCTTCAGTGAATCTACACAGAGGCGTTGATGGCACAGCTTAACTCTGACATCGTGCCTCTCCTGTTCAGACTTTGTGCTTTGTAGAAGCATTTATGTAGCGCCTTTTATTAGCATCTCAAAGGCGAAGGCTGCCTGTGAGCAACAACGTTGGAACCGTGTTTGTTTGGATTTGGCAGTAAATATGCTTCCATGATGCAGGCCACATTCATTCCTCTGTAGGCAAAACGTTTTGCATATATCCGCTGCATATCTTGGTTTAGTGAGAAGTAACAACAGACTAATTGAAATTGACTAAAATAGGTCATGTCATAATGTACGTTTAACAAAATATAAATTTAAAATATGCAGCACATAACGACTTGTATCTAAACAATGACTTCCACATATGCAACAGTATATTGCATATGACAAACATATTGAGAGCTTATACAATCAATCATCTTGCGTGAAGATATGTCCTTTAGAAATTCCACTGCGTGGATATTTACAGACAAGTGTTTTGGCACAGAGGTGTCTTGCATCAATCTGCATTGCAGCTTAACAAACAAAATTGAAGCCACTGAGTAACATGAATGTTGGCCGATGATCACAAATTAATCAAGCAATGTCGAGAGCATAGTAAAGAAACAAGGCCACTCTTAGTAATCGTTTGGAATTGACCTTTCAACCGCATTGGTTTATTTACTTGCATCTTTATATGTATCTACCTGTTAGTTCCTTCAATTTAAGTAGCGCCACTACTTAATGACAAGGCGCAAAAATTTAGTGCGTTCAGAACTTGTTCAAGGTTCATAAACGAAAAATTATTTCGAAGAACGTCCACACTCCACGCAATGAGCGAGCACTGCCCAAGCCATCCAGTTTGTTCCAAAATGTTGCTATTAAAAATCATTTTGTCAAATAAACCAACAGTTACTACTTAGTAAATTCTCATATAATGTTTAAGTTAAACTGTTCTTTAACCATTTGCTTGAGACTAGTATATGAGATTTTTCATTTTCTCCGAACACTTTCTTAAATCCCGAGGCAACAATTCTCCATCGGGTAAAATATAACATATGAACAAATTCAACTGACTAAATAACAGTTTACTTTTCATTTGCGTAATAATGTCTAATTCAACTTTCTTTGGTAATGCGTACACGATGATCTTTACTAAAAGTGTAACCTATAGCATTTAAAATCTGTTTAATGACATAGATAAACCATACTTGGTAATGCGTCTGCATGGAATCAGTGTAGAACTAATAGTGCTATATTATTTATACAGTCGCCTATCATTCATTCATTGCAAATGCATGATATTGGCTTATGTACATGTAAGAGGAAAAATTCTACATACGTTTAAGAATTGATCGTTTTATATGTACATGCAACTCAATAATTTACACTTGAAACAATCTGAGAGAGTAACGTGGCAAGCATGATCTTACTGAAGTACGCAGATCCGTGATGTTTACATTTTGAATTTGGGAAAACTGAATCGAAAGTTCAGCTTTACACAAGATCTGTTGAATAAACTGTACGTAAACTGTAACTCAGATAAGATTTGGAGAGAATCTGAGCAGTTCATCAACTCTTGATTCGTCTATACTTGTGTGTGTATTTGTATGTGCACATTGATGTACTTAGTGCCATTCGGTTACTTTTCTAAGTCTCGTTGTCGAACCTTGTTCGGAAATTTGGAAAGTCTCCGCACGCAAGTACTCGCAGACACGAAGACAGTGGCCAACAAAAATCAAATTACGATGACGCCGCTGACGGCACAGCAACGGCTGACGTACGTCTGCATACAACATCAAGACACTTAATATAGCGCCTTTTAAGTACCTCAGACTAGCGCTGCAGAAGGGTGTTTTAGTGCTAAACTTCAGTCTCTTCAAGTTTCAGACTTTTTAGTTCACGCAGTGACTACTTGAGAGCCGAACGAAAGAGGCTGCAACATAATTTATGACAAGAGATTTGGGGGCGATATTGGAGGGTCTCACAGCACATTTTCACATTTTGGATGATTTTTTTACATTTTGGATTTTCACATTTTGGATTTTCACATTTTGGATATTCACATTTTGGATTTTCACATTTTGGATTTTCACATTTCACAGCCAAAAACATAGACCTATAACTTAGATCAATTAATTTTTGTTTGATTGTAAACATCTCTGGTTCTAAGTTCTTAGTAAAGTAAAACCTCAAGCACTGGTTTCGTTAGTCAAATGTTCAGCAGTCTTTCTTGCCCAAGACAATGAATCTGGCACCGTCCATGAAACAACAGAACAGTTACAACAATGTACTAGAGTCTATAGACCATAAAATAAGCGCTTTACGTTGTGGAACCTGGCCTATAATAATCTTCAAGTAAACTGGTTCACATCAAACATCTCATTTTTCATACAATGAAACGAAATATTACATCTGAATTTCCACAAAATAATATGGAATTATGGTAATTGGAGCAGACACGAAAAGTACAAAGAGACCCTTTCTTCTACTGAATGCTGATCTTATTTTCAAGGACCTGCCACCTGTCGGCAGAAATGAAATCGCTGATTTTAATTTACCACGAATTTCTAACATTTTAAAACTTTAATATTTATTAGGTAGTGAGCTAAAGAATCAGAGACAAAATTGCGCCACATAAATATGTTATTATTTATGTTATTACTGCGAAAATGTTAAGCAAACTGCTCTGAAGATACAATTCTCATTATTCGATTCCAGTTGTTATCCCATTTCCTAACATTTAAGGCATTTTGACCAAAGACTTAAAGACTTCCGTATAGTGAATTGTTTACCCATCGAGTAGAGGCTACCCTAAAGCCGTGGCAGAAAAGAACTGAACATCCGGGGCTTCATGGTCAATGTTTGTCGGCGTCAGTGTCGCTGGCTTTGCTTTTCGAGCTCTGCTTCGAAGAGCGCGGGCACTCCCAGGAGAGGCGCGAATGGTGATGTGCTTGACCGGGCGAAGAGGCACT
The DNA here is from genome assembly GCA_964023275.1 of Norana najaformis. Taxonomy (NCBI): domain Eukaryota; kingdom Metazoa; phylum Annelida; class Clitellata; order Crassiclitellata; family Hormogastridae; genus Norana; species Norana najaformis. The sequence goes on from OZ029922.1 coordinate 21,307,447, forward strand.
GCCGCCCCCTGGCGATTCGTTCGAGGACAAAGGAGAATTCGACCCGGAAGTGATTCCGTTGTTTAGCTGACCCTCGACGGACAGGCGTTTCGGAGCGACGGCGTTCCTCTGCGATCCGTTGTGACTGGCACTCCTGCTTCGGACGGCGGTCCCTGCCTCTCGCCGGGGAGTGGCAGTCAGCTGGGAGGATGATCGCGAGGCGGAGCTCCTTCGAATCGAGGCGCCCACGCTCGATGATCTGTCCGGTTTCGACTTTGCAGGAGTGGTCGTCTGAGCTTCTGGTGAGATGTCTTCGTGGATCGTCAGCTGATCGACCACTTCGAGCGGTTTCTTCTGGATAGCGGTTCGAACCGTCGTCGCTGTGACCGATGAACCCAGGCTTGAGCTGCTGCCGCTGCTGGCAGTGCTGCTGGTACTCATCCGATCAACGTCCGTGCTGTGCCTGTCCGTTGTCGACCCGAGCTGCAGCAGCGATCGGTTTGACGAGGCCAGAGAAGGCAGATCGGGGTTGATCGAGAGGGGTTCGGGGTTATTCAAGCTGGAGCTGCGACTGAGCGTGTCAAGGGCAAGGAATGCATTGCACGCTTCGTTGACCTGAAGACGAAGGCGGTTGAGATAGAGCTCCCCCTCGCGGACTCGCTTCCTCTCCGGCGGCCATCCGTGACGACGACATGACTGTCTCAGTTGAACGACTTCGACGAACGACGAGATGTTCAGTCGAAAGTTAAGTCCGTAAGGCCAGATGGAGTCGTGCTTTAAGATGATGTCGTTCTCAAGAATGCATTGTATGCATTCGTCGTCTGAAACACAGCCGTAACGCAACAAAATGATATGATGTAAGATAACGTAATAACGATGACAATTTATATGGCTTCTTAGATGTAAGTAGTGAGCTGCTTCTAGTGATCTTCAGGCCGATAGCGAGCTATTTCTATATAATCGTAATCGTAATCTCGAGATTTCTACAGCGCCCAACGAAAGCTAAGTCGCGGGAACCAGCTTATTCACAGGCGCTCAGTCAAAACAAAATCGCTAGGCAAAGGGGTTCGGTTCTAGATCAAGATCCAGGAGTCAGGCAGTCAGACAGTCGGACTGCTACAGTGGATGATGTTTGAAATTGAAGCGAGAAGAGAGATAAGGGAAGAGGAAGAATAAGGATAAGATTTTTGGAAAAGAAGTGTTTTCAGTCTTGAGTGAAAGACCTGCGCAGAAACTGAAAGAGGTGAAGTGTTGGTGAGTTCGGATGATTGACCAGACAATAGACAACCAGACAATTTCCATATAAGGTCTTTCAGGCCTATAGCGAGCTACTTCTAGGGTTATTTAGGTCTAGATTTAATCAAACGCAAGTACACGTGCTAATTTATCTTCTTCTGTGTGTTGTATAATATCAACAATATCAGCCCATACTGAAGCTTCCTCGTGTGTGGTTCCTAGACAAGCCCAAAAAATTCCTGCACAGTATAACGCGGTTTCATGTCAATTATCAATGTGCTAGAGGGTTGTGACCTTGTCAACTTAAATCATATCCCATTCTTCGGTGATAAAGAAGCAAGCAGTTACGTCGCAGCAGATATAAAGCTTCAGTCAGCCGATGGTACAGCTCAAGATGCTTTTAGACTGAAATAAAGAATGTTTTTTGTGAAGCAATGCAAAGAATGTAAAATATGAATAGAGTGGATAGATGAATGCAGCTGAAATGTAGAGAAAGACTTATGCAGATATCTTACTGTGCTGCAAATGTGGACTGAATTGGGGGAGTAAGGGCTGCATATTTTAGGAGTTGGTTATTTTTTAACTGCGAAGGCCGTAAACGGTGAATAATATGCAGACTGTGAGAGGGCAACTGATGTGCACAGACAATAGAAGTTGAAGTTCCCAGGTCGATGTTCAGGTATGGGTTAGACAATTGGGAGTTGATATACAACAGTGAGCGAAATGTAGGTGGAACAGGAAAGACTGGCAACAGCCACATTGGGTTACGGGTAGGGCAGGATCCATGGAGGTGGATTTATTTGGAGGTTCATCTTTAAGTCAAGATGTAGTTAAGTAGATAGGGAAACAAGTCTTGAATTGGCTTCCTCTTGAAAATCAAGCAGTCACCTCAGTCAGTCAGTCAGTCAGTCAGTCAGTCAGTCAGGCAGGCAGGCAGGCAGGCAGGCAGGCAGGCAGGCAGGCAGGCAGGCAGGCAGGCAGGCAGGCAGGCAGGCAGGCAGGCAGGCAGGCAGGCAGGCAGGCAGGCACGCAGGCAGGCAGGCAGGCAGGCAGGCACGCAGGCAGGCAGGCAGGCAGGCAGGCAGGCAGGCAGGCAGAAACTGACGGAAACTAGATCAAAATGGTTTCATCAGTCACTCTTGAATTTTTACCTTCTGATCTCCACATCACATGACCTTATCTTAACTTCCTTTTCAAAAGACTCCTTTTTATCTCATTTATTTAATGACCTAATTGACTCACTGTCTGTTTGTCTGTTTGTCTGTTTGTCTGTATGTATGTCTGTCTGTCTGTCTGTCTGGCTGGCTGGTTGGCTGGCTGGCTGGCTGAGAGTATATCAATACAATTTGATAAATATTGAGAATTGATTGATTGATCGAGTTATTTATTTTTGGGAAAGCACAGACCGATCCTACCGTCACTAGTCACAGGTATGAAGTAGAAGTGCCACTGGAGAGCCGTAGATGTTATGAGCAGAGCGGCCAGTGGCTCAGCAATCGCTCCTTCGAACGAAGCCTTGAGGTTCTCGCTGACCGTAGCGAAGATGCGATCCGTCCGACCGACCAGCTGGAAGCACCGACGCTCGCGGTGTTTGAAGACGAAGACTCCAGGTCCTTCGATCCTCCTCTCCATCTCTGCTTCCGTCATTGTCCATCCGGTGTTCTTCGACGCCCAGTCCTTCGTCTTCTGCAGAAGCATCTCCTTCAGGGCGGCGGCCTTGAGCTTCCCGGCCGAGTAGGTGTTGCGGTCGGAGCCCCACCATCCGCTCTTGAGCCGGACGTCCATCGGTATGATCTTGCGGTTCTCGAGAATCAGTTTGTAGTATCCGCAGACTTCGTCCAGTCGCTGCCGATCCGATCCGATGTCGAAGCTCTCGTTACGGCTGTTGAGACGGGCCACTCCCTCGCACAGAGACTGGATGTCGCGACTACATCGGTCGCAGTCGTCCGTTGATCGATCGATGACGAGATTTTTAAACTTGAAGTAATCGATCGTTCGAAGGCTGATCTTGGCCATTGTTCGTTCGTTCGTTCGCTCGCCAGGATCCTATCCACCGCTGACCATGGCCTTCTTTTTCCCTTTCTTCCTTCCTTACTTCCTTTCTTCCTTCTTGCTTCTTTCTTTTCTTCCTTACTTCCTTCCTTCTTTATTTCGTTATTACCTTCCTTCCTTCCTTCTTTCCTTCCTTCCTTCTTTCCTTCCTTTCTTTCTTCCTTCCTTCCTTCCTTCCTTCGTTCTTTCCTTCTTTCGCCAGTCTCCTCCTACTCCGCCTTTCGTTGTTCGTCTTCTGTTCCTCTAGTTCCGTAACTACAAGAAAAAGCCGTAACTACAACAAAATGTCGTCCGCAGAATCCTCTTCTGTCTCATGGTGCTTAGAGTTATCCTTCTCCACCTCTGACTTCTTTCTTTCTTCTTTCTGTCTGTATTCGTGTATATCTGTGCGTCCGCTTTTGTTTTCTTCTGTCCTGTCCTGTTGTCTCCTGTCTTGTCCTGTCAGTCAGTCAGTCAGCCAATCAGTCAGTCAGTCTGTCAGTCAGTCAGTCAGTCAGTCAGTCCGTCCGTCCGTCCGTCCATCTGTCTGTCTGTCTATCTGTCTGTCTCTGTTAATAATAAAATTATTATTATTATTATCATCATTATCATTATTATAATTGTTATTATTATTTTTTTAAATTTTTATTATTTCTACATTATTAAGTACCACTACCTAATGAATAGGCATCAGTCATTGGTGCTGAGCAATTGTGGGTGAAGGTCCCTACACAGTAACAACCTCAGGAGAGGCTCGAACTCGCAAACTCCGCGCTACAGGGCACGCGATCAAACCATTTGGCTACCTGCTCTATGATTGTATCTGTGCTCCTGTTTGTCCCTGTCAGGGTCTCTGTGCTTATGTTTACGGTTGGGTGTCTACTTGTCTGCCTCTTTGTGTTTCTACCTTTCTACCTGTCTGTTTCTCTCATCTCTAATTCTCATCTGTCTGACTCTGAACTCGGTGTGATTATATCTGCGTTTTCTGTTTCTCATCCTCTCTTGTCTCTCATTAAATACCACCATCTAGCCATACATATTTAAGTATATATATATATTTGTATATATATATATATTACACGTTGGATATATGTATATGTTATCTATCATGTCGTATGCGTACAATGCTGCAAACAGATCCCTGCATATGATATAAATCGTATGCAGCCAGATGTATGAGGTATCGTTCATACATATATTGTACTATTTACAATGCCTGTTTTTTTTGCAAATGGAAAGCGTTTCTCGAATGCAGCGCCCCCTTCCGAGCTAATTCCTTAATGAATATGCAAATCGCATTAACCATCGCCATAGCAGACAGATCAGCAGCAGCCTCAGCAGCAGCAGCAGCTATATGTATGTCACTATGCGCAGACGATTCAGATCGATGATGGACGCATAAGTTGATTTATCAACAGAGGCAGTGAACAGCAGGCGCTATGCCACAATCACCACTGCCAAACTACATCACTACCACTAGTATCACCACTACTATCACCACTAAAATCACCATCCCTACTACTACAATCACCACTGCCAAACTACTTCATTACTACTAGTATCACCACTACTCCCATCACCACAATCACCATCCCTACTACCACAATCACCACTGCCAAACTACATCACTTCTACTAGTATCACCACTAGTACCACCACTACAATCACCATCCCTACTACCACAATCACCACTGCCAAACTACATCACTACTACTAGTATCACCACTACTATCACCACTAAAATCACCATCCCTAATACCACAATCAACACTGCCAAACTACTTCATTACTACTAGTATCACCACTACTCCCATCACCACAATCACCATCCCTACTACCACAATCAACACTGCCAAACTACATCACTTCTACTAGTATCACCACTAGTACCACCACTACAATCACCATCCCTACTACCACAATCACCACTGCCAAACTACATCACTACTACTAGTATCACCACTAGTACCGCCACCACAATCACCATCCCTACTACCACAATCACCACTGCCAAACTACATCACTACTACTAGTATCACCACTAGTACCACCACCACAATCACCATCCCTACTACCACAATCACCACTGCCAAACTACATCACTACTACTAGTATCACCACTAGTACCACCACCACAATCACCATCCCTACTACCACAATCACCACTGCCAAACTACATCACTACTACTAGTATCACCACTATTCCCACCACCACAATCACCATCCCTACTACCACAATCACCACTGCCAAACTACATCACTACTACTAGTATCACCACTACTATCACCACTAAAATCACCATCCCTAATACCACAATCAACACTGCCAAACTACTTCATTACTACTAGTATCACCACTACTCCCATCACCACAATCACCATCCCTACTACCACAATCAACACTGCCAAACTACTTCATTACTACTAGTATCACCACTACTCCCACCACCACAATCACCATCCCTACTACCACAATCAACACTGCCAAACTACATCACTACTACTAGTATCACCACTACTCCCACCACCACAATCACCATCCCTACTACCACAATCACCACTGCCAAACTACATCACTACTACTAGTATCACCACTACTCCCACCACCACAATCACCATCCCTACTACCACAATCACCACTGCCAAACTACATCACTACTACTAGTATCACCACTATCACCACCACTACAATCACCATTCCTACTATTACAATCATCGCTGCTAATCAGCATAACAACTACTAATATCACCACTACCCACTACCACCATCACCGCCATCGCAATCACCAACGCGAACATATACGACTGCTACTAATATCACCACTACCGTCACCAACTGGTGGTGATATTATACTAATATCACCAAGTGAACGATGACCATTGCAGCAATCACCATGAGCAAACAATCTCCAATGCATGTTAATAATATATCATTTTGCGGTGCAAAACATAGACGTACTTAGTCCTGGATAGGTCTAAAAGCAATGGCCTCACAAGTGATGTAAATAACATATCATACTGTTGCTATTTTTCATGAGATTTCTGTTGATGATTGCATGAATTAATATATATTCCGACATAGTTGGGTTTCGAGTATGCAATATTTTATAGAGAGATAGGCTTGATGTGTATGGTATTTCATGCTTGCGAGGCAGACCTTTCATATCAGAGCTTCTCATCGATCTAAACTCAGCATTCAAGGGTGAAGAGTGCGAGACAAAGAGACTGAGAGTGAGAGAGAAACAGAGAAAGGAAGAGAAAGGAAGAGAAAGGAAGAGAGACGACATGACACAGAAGACAGAAGAAAAAGAAAAAGGCGAAACAGACACACAGACAGACAGACAGACAGACATAGATAGATAGAGACGGACATGCAAACATGCATACAAAAGAAGTTGGCGGTGAGATTGCATACATACACACGTAGCTACACACATTATATATATATATATATAGACAAACAAGCAGATAGATAGATAGATAGATAGATAGATAGATAGATAGATAGATAGATAGATAGATAGATAGATAGATAGATAGATAGATAGATAGATAGATAGATAGATAGATAGATAGATAGATAGATAGATAGATAGATAGATAGATAGATAGATAGACAGATAGACAGACAGACAGACAGACAGACAGACAGACAGAGTGAGAGGGAGATACATGGATCGAATAAGAGTCTAGACTGAGAAAGATTGTATGAGAGGTTGCAACCGTCTGTGGTCTCTGGTAGTGTCATTTTGAGCATACCACCGAGACTACGAGTAGTGAATGTGGCATAATAAAAAAAGAAGTTGGCGGTGAGAATCCACACTGCGAATAAAGGTGCTATAAAATGCTCAGATGTATGAATGCAATAAGACACTTAATATAGCGCCTTTATCTACCCCACAAAAGCGCTGATATAGTAGGCACATGCGTACATACATACATACATACTAACGCACATACGTACGAACATACATACATGCATAAGTATATACATACATACATAAATACACACATACATACATACATATATACATAAATACATACATACATAAATACATACATACATAAATGTATAAAATACATACCTAAATACATATATATGCCTACATTAGAGGGTACGACGCCAGGTCTAATTCGCATTCCAGGCAACTTTAAGACAATAAGTTTAGCAGCTTCCAAAAGGTTCCCTATATATGCTACACTACATAGCGTTGCAAAAAAGCTGCCCTTCAGACGGATGGCGTAGGATAAAGGACGACTGATGTAATATTCATGGCACACCGCAGCAGCTGCAGCAGCAGCTGAAACTGTAGCAACATCATCACCATGACCACCTAGCATCTGCATGTGGTACTGATCGTCGTTGCTGATGTTGCTGCCGCTGTTGGTGCTGCTGTGTCTTGTAATATGATTAGCAAACAGACTGCAATGAGACTGATGAAGGCAGACTCGACGAGCACATGGGCATTGTCGCCATGACTACCACTTCACATTGAGCCAAGACATGCTCTCGTTACAGTCTAAGCAACGCAGACAGCAAGAAGGAGACGAAGAAGTCACGGAGAACGAGGGAGATGACAATAACGATTTTGACGTCACGATTACGTGCATTCCGAGTCGCCATTTGAATCATCGTCACCGAAGACTCATTTTTTCTCGTTGACTATTGCTCGATATTATTTATAGATTTGATGGCAGGAAAACTTCTTTGTGAACTGCAGACAAGGCAGGCAATGTTTGCGAATGGTTCCCACTCATCAGATGACTTTTCAATGCCTCATCGTCTTCTGTCAACAGTACTTCAGAAAGGCGTGCCCGTGTTTGTGATTGAGAAACAGACACGTCACCAGCGAATAAAGAACAGGAAACCCTAGTTGGTTAGAAATGAGTTCACGTGTTTTTTACGGCACACCCAGATCAGAATTCAAGACGCAGAGACCGACCAGGGTTGTAATTGTAATCGGAAATTTATATTGCGCCGCTTCGATAGAAACTCAACAGAGGCCCTTGGGGATCGAGCAACAGAAAACAACGATCAAATCGTGATTCACTGATTCAGTTAGACTACCATCTCCCACTAGGATGCATTTTCAACATTCGTTTCGTTCTTGCCCATAAGCTTACTCCCGCTGTATCTGCTTGACTCTTGGTTCTTAACCTGGTACAGAACCTGACCTTACCCACTTACTGATGTTTTGTACACTGTAAATATACTGGTTCCCGCGACTAAGCTATCTTTGGGCGCTATAGAAATCTCGAGGCTACGATCACGATTCCAGTTACAGATCGCACACTGAGATTAACTAGTCGTGCCCCATGCCACTGATGTTTGCCACTGATAACGCTGACAACAGTCACGTGTTCCAGTCACGTGTTCCTTCCTTCGATGCCTTGATTTTGACTGGTATCTTCTCCCCTACTGACTGACTGACTGACTGACTGACTGACTGACTGACTGACTGACTGACTGACTGACTGACTGACTGACTGACTGACTGACTGACTGACTGACTGACTGACTGACTGACTGACTGACGAACGGACGGACGGACGGACTGACTGACGGACGGACGGACGGACTGTCGGACTGACGGACGGACGGACGGATGGACGGACGGAAGGGACGGACGGATGGTCTTAACGGCTGCCGTGGCTGTCTCAACCTCTCAATCGATCGCTGCCTTATCTTCCTTACTGAGACCCGCTCAGAGCACGTATTGCTCAGTGTGCTCTATAGTAGGCGCTGCTAGTAGGCCTGCTGTGCAAACAGGCGGCCTCGATGATCCCATGACTAGCCTTCTGTTACGCCACTCAAATGCTCTGGCGTTTAATTCGCCACCATAAAAAGACTATCTGAAATGTATTTTCTATGTTCGGAAATTATCATAGCATAGCATAACGTAACTACAGAAGACATTTCATCTGCAACTACATTTGACAATGTGCTCTTCAATTCAGTAAATGTAAATGTACACGTTTTTTATAGAAACCGTATGGCCTCGACCTTTCTCGGTTTCAATGTATTTATCTGGTGAGATCCTTCACCACCGCTGCCCGTTTGAATGGGCGCCACGCCATCTAAGGTCCCCGTGTACGGACCGTGCTAGCCCCGTCACCTGTCTGCACCCAAAGGGATACAATTCGGCCAGACAGAAGACTGTCGAAGTCCGGAAAGGGATCTCGTAAATGTTTGAAACTCAGAGTCACACTGACATTGAGATGTAACGTGGCCAGACTTCTCGTAGACACAAGTTATCTGCTGGCTGTCTGCAAGTTAAAAATCTGAGATTTCTGTAGCTGCTATAAAGACTGCATTACTTGTCTGGCTGTCGATCACATTCAAAGTAACTGTAACACTATTTACCCCAAATTATCCGAATAGCCGACTCATGTTGATCACAGTATTGTAAATTAAGAAAAGAACTCTTAACCTTCTTGCCTCACCTGCTTTCCAAAAATGTTTGTAATTGATGGTTTGGAGTGTCTGGATAGCAGGTAATGAGTTTCTTTTAGCTGGCGCTATTCAAATTTCCGCTTACATTACACTGCGTTGCATCACTGTGTTACATCACTGATGTTGCATTATGTTGAAGTCGTGTCTGCCAACTTTAGATGTTGATTTTTAGAAGTGTTGGAACTGAGGAAGTGCTATTATCCCATTTTCTGAGCAGAGACAATTATGAAATAACCTGTTTGCTTTCAGATGCTTATCAAAGGCAATCCTGGAAATTCCAACCGGAAATGGCTTTTCGGAAACTCCTAATCCGAGCGGATTGATCGCCATTCGCTTGTTGACGTCATTGTCTGCGGAGGGATTTCTTTGTCACGCGGTGGGATACTTGGTGTGCAGTATAAACGGAAATCAACCGTTCAAGACTGGCTCTTCGTCCGCGTTCTTTCGGCGGCTATCGTGACGTGTACACATGCAAATGGCCGCCAATTCCGCGGACGCCGAACGAACAGACCGGCGCACAGCTTCCGCTGCTGCGTCTGCACTGCGCATGCGTGCCAGCTAGGCGGCGATAAGACTTATGGCCCGAGTTGCGCGAACATTAAATCGCATGTAGTGGAGTAACAATCGAATCACCTAGTTGGTAGTTGGTTGTCTTTAAATGTAAATGTACACTTTTTCTATAGCGACAGTATCGCTTCGACCCTGCTCATTTTTCAGTGAATTAATCGGGCGAGATCCTTCACCACCGCTGCCCGTTTGAATGGACGCTACGCCATTTAAGGCCTTTAGTATTGATCTTATCTGTTTTAGGCAGCAATATCAATATCTAAATAACAGTTTTAAGAGTTCCGACCCCTTTGATTTCCATGGCATATATACTAATGCAACGGTCGCTATATAAACCGGTGTACATTTACGTTTAACGCTGCTGACTACCTAGTACTATTCCGCATTGTATCCAGTAACATTGTCCGTTTGCACTATGCATGACCGCTTGTTGAGCAGCCAGGCTGGACGGCAGGACCAGCAGGCGGCCCGTGACGGATGGGAGAGCGACTTTTGGCGGAAAGGCGAAAGGCTTGGGCAGGGCCGTGGGCCCACGACGTCCGCCGCGAGCGAGCGAGCGATCGGTGGTGGATGAATCGATGTGCGATGCCGGCTTAACCGGATATGGATAATCCGAATTATTATCCACATTATTCCTGGACGATCGACGGACTCCTAGCAACGGCGCTACATAAACTGAGCTGTCGACGACGAATTGGTTGCCGCAGGGAAATGGTCAATTGGCTGTTAATTAATTCGTCTTTTTCTAGAATTTAGTCCCACTCGAAGTCCGTCTTAATCTACTGCTCCGAGCGTCCGTATCTTCCCTTCCACTCCCTTCTATTCTTTTCTACTCTATTCTATTCTTCCCTTCTATTCTTTTCTATTCTTCTTAGTCTTTGTATAAACTCTATCCTTCTCTTCTTTTTTCTCGTCTTCTTTTCCACTCCCTCCTTCTTTTTCTCTTCTTCATCTTCTGTCTTATTTCCTCTGTTCTTCTCTTTATGCTCCTCCTTCTCTTCCTCTTCCCATCTTCCTTTCCCCTCCCCTTTTCATCTGGTAGTTCTCTTCTTCCTTCTGTTCCTTTCCCCCACCTGAGTAAATCACCCCTCTACCCTCTTCTTAATTGGCTATTTGGCATAAGCAGAAGGGCAGGGTGAGTTAGACTTTTCACCCTTCCTACATCCTAATAAAGGGCGCAGAACTGTTCGATACATCAAACTTCCATTTTTGTGGAGCTAACTAATCACAAACTTTGAAAAGGCTCAAAAAATTATTCAGACCTAGATATGACGATGCGAGGACGAGTAAACGAAAGATGATGGATGCTCAAGATAATGATCGCATTCATGATCATGACTTATAAGTTTTTGAGGAATTAATTTCGACCATTTTGAGGTTTAAATTTAACGACTAATTATTCATGGCTGTCTAAAGCAGTTGACTGCCCACACAATATAACTTTTGATCACGACTGAAGTCTAGAGATAGACATGAATTGTTGGATCTTGCTTGTAGCCAGAATGGGTTGACTAGTTCGAACTACCCCTCTCCACAGTCGGCAGGGCATTGTATATGACCCCAAACTTCACCCCTAAACTCACCCTACCTTATCGTTCGAACTCGCCCACCTAACTTCACGAACCAGAGCCGCTGTACCGAGAGTTGGGCATTCAATTGTGTAGCAAAACTCGCGCTGTGATTGGACGAAATTTATGGATGCCATTTTTGTTCTTCTATGGTGGTCGTAATGTTCAACTCCGCAGACGTTTGTTATGTTTACACCTGATAAATTATTATTTTTCGTAAATTACGGAGGACTTGCACGTGTAAAAAATGAGCAGACGATCTTAACTTGTAGTTTTAACAAGTGTCGAAGCATGTGCACCTGTAGCAATCTAGTATATAAATTGTTCTTTAGCGGCTTCGACGAAATGCTTTCTGTGAATGAGTGAAATGAGGGATGGATGGATGGATGGAGGTAGACTGATTGATGGATGAAAGGATGCAGGAAAATGAGGGATGGATGGATGGATGGAGGTAGACTGATTGATGGATGAAAGGATGCAGGAATAGGTGGAAGGAAATAGCATAGAGGGATTGATGGATAAATCGATGGATGGAAGCAAGGCTGACTGCAGGGATAGAGAGCTAGATGGGTAGAGGGATGGATGGAGCAAGTGGTACAATCTGTCCTTTATTCCAACCTTCAGTGTAATGGAAATGAAGCATGAGCATATCTTTCATTTATGTAAAGAAAGAGATGTTATCTGACATCATATCGATACGTCGAAGACAACTATGGACAATGAAAAAATTAGCTGCAATGTATAACAATGTCATTAAATTCATATAATTACAATTGCAATGACCAGATAAACAAAACGGTTTCCACACATTCTCTAAAGTTGCGTGATTCTGTGTGGTAGCTGCAACAGGTGGAGAATGCTAGTCAGTGCTGTATTTACTTGTATACTTCAACTGACTAATGTAACCCTGCAATTGTTGTATTCGTTTATTCGTACTTAGCATTACACATGTGCTTAGAATTTGTAGCTACAAGGAAGATCGCCACGACGCAAACAGTCTGCTGACATACAAACATACATACAGATAGACAGACACTGACAGACAGACAGAGAAAGACAGACAAAAAGCTGATGCATACGTCGCACGGCCCACGCTGTGTGTATGTCACACACAATAGTTGGCCTCATTATTACCATACAATCACCAGCCATTCTATAGCCTCTTTAATCTTCTAATAACGGACGTAACTTTAAAAACTGCGCACTCTAAAGCACCATAAGAAAGCCTCGAGGCGTTCAGCCAGAAAGCCAATTAATTACTCCAATGGTTTTATACTGAAAGCGAGTTTCCCATTTGTATGATTTCAAGTACTGATGTCGGCATAATAAATCAGAATCACAGAGCGTGTACTGTCTGTCAATGTTAATATATCATCGCCATCATCTCTTTTTTGTACGATTTGTATGCAGCTATAAACCTTCATAAAATTTCTTGATATCTCAAGAGAAGAGAGATCCAATTACTCCTATGCTGTATAGATAGCAGACTTTTCAGTTAGTTTACATAAATACCTTGCGCGCTCTCAGTGAACACCTTCAGTATACTCTCAGTCACCTGCCACCACCGCTCCACCCACCTTTGCGTCTTCATTGGATCTCATATGTAATGTTCGAGTTATACGGACAGATGACATACCTCCCATAAGGCCTTTTATTCACTTATTTTTGAAGAGCTATCGTGAGACGGTCGCATGCGACACTTGCACGACCTGGCTGTAGATGCTCTTCCCAGTCAACTTTTACGACTATGTTGCATGCTGTCAACATATTGTTTGGGCTTCTTCTGAAAAGGAGTAGGTCTTCGCTTAGCATTTTAACGGAAGGCGATGTCGTGTTGTGTGGTTGTAATGCGATGAAAATGCGAGCAATGCGCTGCCCAATTCTGTTGTTATTTCAGTTCTCTGATGTCATTCAAAGCTTACGACTCGTCTGTTTCAACTTGCCTACTCACAGTAGCGGATTGACCTTCTGGATATCGACCTGATTGTGGCTTGGTTTTGGTGTGCCATCGGTTGATGCCTTGTGCATTAGACACTGGCGCATTAGAAGTTGCTAATTATTATTATTACAGTAGTCTGATTTTTTGTTTCTTTTACCCATCTGATTTCGACTGGGCTTCTCTGACGGATTTTGAATTGAAGCCTTGTGCACTGTGAAAACGGCGCTATAGAAGTCATTAGATTAAATTAGATTGCATTTTATTATCTTACATTATATTTCATTATAGTACATGTATATACTTGTCCTAACTAGTTACGCTGGGTCATGTTACCTCGTGATCAGAGTTGCCCTTGGGTCGGATGGACGCATGGGTCGAGTCTTGGGTCAGAATTTTTGGAAAATTTGGTGGATCTGGTCGGGTCAAGAAGGATGTATAAGAATCATTTAAGCGGATGCTTAAATGAGTTATAGGAAACAATTGTAACCGATTATCTCTCAGTTTATTCTCTTATTTGAAGACATGGTTTCTATTTGCAGTCAGTCTGCATATAGTTTTTCTTTTGCTTTGATAAAACAAAAACGTTATCAATGTCTTTATTTTTATATATCTTCTGAAAACCAGTTTGCATCGCAGTTCGATGTAATGTAATGTAGCATAACATTATTTTTCTTTTGGTTTGACATAAACTGTTGTAAGTGAATGGGTCGCATTGCGTCGGGTCAAAATTTATGTGGTAATGCTGGGTGGGGTTAGCCTGATCGGGTTGGGTCGAGTTGGGCTAGGATAGTTCGGGTCTGGTCCTTAAATTTGACCTACGGAGAACTCTGATTAATGTGCTGTGACGAATGATGTAATGTCATCGCACAATTGGACTATTTGGCGTTGCATTACATTTCATTCAATTCCATTGCCCTTACATAGAATCTAAGAAAAGAACCCGCATCCCACGACCCAAACCCACTAGATGTAGGTATAATGTCAAATATCGCATTTTCTCAATTGCCCAACATAAAATCTGCCATGAACTCCAACTCGGCACATCTCGTAATTACCACGATTTGGTCAGCAACAGTGGCTCTAGCTCATTATTCAGATAAGTGCCGATAGAGAGATTTAGGAAGGCCTCCACTCGACAACTCTAGAAGAGCTGTTGAAGAAATATAACTACAATAATCCTCCGTGAACGTCAAGGTTCCTCTGTGTAAACATTTTAATGTAAATGCAAATCTCCGAGATTTCTCAGCGCCAATCAAAGCCGCATCGGAAAGACCAGCTGGAACACCGGCGCTATATCAAATCAAGTCCAAAAGAGCCAGGTTGGTTGGTTAGTTTCTGTTCCAGGTCAGAGTCTGGGGGTCAAGCCGGAGAGACAGTATGGTGTTGTGTTGGATAAGACGAAGTAATAGTATACGAAGACGTCATGCTTCACGTGTCGCTTGGTATTCAACTCCAACAGACAATGGCCACTGTCACTGTTGCTAGAGCAGAACGAAGTTGTTACCAGCTACAACGCGAGCTTGACGATCGTGCATTATGTATCATGACAAAGTAGTTGAACAAAAGCCAGATGCCGCCTTTATCGCAAACAATCTCCTGGCCATAGGTAACCAACTTGTTTTGAGACTTTTAACCTGCGTTCAAGTTTCGTATGCGCTAAAACTGTGGTCTGATGCGGGCAAAGTTTGAGACTAAGATTCTCAAGAATGTCGATCCAGACGCCACTCGACCGCAGTTTAATTTAAAGCAAAATTTTTGAAACAGATTTATATACAGCGTTGACTGTGACGCTCGCTCAACCGCATGACATGATGGTAAACAGGTGATGGTCTGGGACCTGGGACTAAGAGAACAAGCAGGCCGGCGTGTGTCCAATTCAGGGCAGAGTCTTGCTTCAAACAGATTGTTGACTCAAACAGATTCTTGATTCAGGTATTCCAAATTCTGAGTTCTGTAGTTGAAACAGTTCCCAGTCCAAACAGATTCTTAGTTAAAACAGATGTCGTTTTCTTACAGACACGCATTAAGCCTAAATGCCTCTTTCATATTTACGTACAAATTTATGCCATTTTAGCAAATGTTTCAACCTAATGTCACATGTATATTTCTCATAAATACCAAATAAATTCTAAGACATATTCATTTCACGTGCGTTACACATTCTCATAGTTGACCCATCTATGTTGCCATCGATATGTTAAGTGATGGTAATATCATGCGATGTTTCACTATTATCCTGACCATTTTTGATGATGCTACTAGAGTTGTTGATGCTGCTGTGGATGTTCCAGCATCTCAAGTTTATCCAATTCATTTCAATGGTTCGCATGGAGTGGCCCAGACCGAAAAGAGGAACGCCACTTAAATTAAATAGCACTTGTACATAAAAACGCATATCGCTCTCGTTAAACGAGTCTCGTGATATCGTAGGACTGGTGTTCAGCCAAGCGTAACACATCGGAAACAACCCTCGGTCTATTGGGTCTGGTATTCATGTCACCAGATATAAGACACGCGAAGACGAGCTCGGCAGAGCAGTTTGCATATCTGCGTATCAGCAGAAAGACTGGCTTTCGGGAGGTCAGCTGATATCGTCTGCCTTCAGGGTCCGGTTCAGAAAGGAACCTGGAGTTGGAAGAGATCTTGACCGAGAGATTCTGGTTTAGAAAGGCAAGCTGTGATTTATAGAAGGCAGCTTTTGCCTTACAACACAAAGTTTATCTTTTACGAGGAGAAGCCAGCGAACAAGAATGGATAACGACAAGAAGGTGATCATAGATGGAGCTTCTTCAGTCAACGAAGAACACGATGTAGAGAAGGTATGCTCTGACGTGGCTCTATCTGTTAGTGGTATTGCTTGCTACTCCCGCATAATATTAGACAAAATCGGGAAATCTTTTCTTCGTTGTTTGAAATTAAAACTAGTTTTGCCATAAACGAAATGATCTTTTGCAATAAAGCGAAGTTCTGGGGAACGAGCTACGCTACATGTTGCAAGACACAGCCATCCTGGCATGCGTTGATTTCGTGTGTAAGAAAGTACGTAAGTAGTATTCAGTGCTTAGCAACATCTTGTGGCTACCAGGGCGGTTGACAGATCTATAGACTGGCGGATCCAGGATGATCATTTGCCCTCATCTGAGATTTGCCTTGGGCTCGGTTCCAACCCGATCTTAGCTCTCCTCACTATATGCTACTTACGCTCCCTGTACGCTTCCATATTCGTCACTGGGCATACATATGCATGTATATTAGTATATATATACATGTATATTATTATATATGCATGTATATTATATTAGCATATATATACATGTGTATTAGTATATATGCATGTATATTAGAATATATATGCATGCATATTAGTATATATATATATGCATGTATATCAGAGGCCTACGTGAGAAAGTAATGCTTTACAGGTTGTGCAAACGAAATTCCACTACTTACATAATATTGTCGCAGTTAATGTCCTTGCTATTGGCGATGACTATGTATAGACATTATATAGCGCTAGGCCTTATTAAGAGCCTTTAAGAAGAAGCATTTGATACCTGATGTACTGCTGAAGTGACCATAGCGAGAATGCATGGCTGCACTGGCCTTGGCAGATGCAGTCATATCGCTCTATCGTTTACTCCTTTATTACCAACACGTGAGCTATATAGGATGCGAAAGTTGGCTATAAATTGTGTAATTTATGGCACTATAACAGACAGTTTAGCATATATATATATATATATATATATATATATATATATATATATATATATATATATATATATATATATATATATATATATATATATATATATATATATATATATATATATATATATATATATATATATATATATATATATATATATATATATACATATATATATATATATATATATATATATATATATACACTACATCATATACTATTCCTAGATGATGCATGCATACGCTTAACATGCCCTCTGGTATGAAACCTATCTATACATTCCAAGTCGGCATCTTACACGCAGAAGTCAGGCGTTTTGTATACATGCTTTCAAACGGAACCTGTGACAAAGACCAGCTACCGCCCATCTATTATTAATCAGAGCACAGCAGATAAATCTGCACCGTTTAAAAAAGCATCGACAGCAGTAATGACCTACTGGGTCTCTCTTTTTTGACAGTCTGTTAAATGCAAAGTGCAGAGGCCTTAATGTAATGCATGGTGTAGTTTGTATACATGGAACCATATTATTGGCCTCGGGGCTGAACAAAGTATTAAGGACAGACAGAAAGACATAAAGACAGAGAGATACAGTGAGAGACACAGAGAAGAGAAGAGATGTGAAAGAGAGAAGATAGATAGGTAGATAGGCAGACAGATAGGTAGGTAGGTAGGTAGGTAGATAGATAGATAGATAGATAGATAGATAGATAGATAGATAGATAGATAGATAGATAGATAGATAGATAGATAGATAGATAGATAGATAGATAGATAGATAGATAGATAGATAGACAGAGAGATAGAGAGATAGAGAGATAGAGAGATAGATAGATAGATAAAGAGCAATGTCAGTGCTACATAAAGCAGTCGGACTGGCAATTTCGAAATTCCTACTATTCGTCAAAGCTGGGCAGTTTTGCCTTTGAAAAAATATGCCACCGCTATTTTCGTCTGCAGACCTAAATATGTCTCTGCTCTGTTCTCTGCTGCGCTCGTCTCTTCTGTTCTTCTCTCTCTCTCTCTCTCTCTCTCTCTCTCTCTCTCTCTCTCTCTCTCTCTCTCTCTCTCTCTCTCTTGCGCTTGATTTTATGTTCCAATGTTTTCATGTTTCCCTATTTTATATAGCGTCACTTTTGGAGACTCCTCTTTGCAACTGCTTTAAATGCAGCAATTTGAATGCAACCGCTTAAAAGGCAACAGTCTGAATACAGCTTATTCGTTTAATAAATTTATAGGAATTAATTAAAACAACTGTTCATTTATTCTGCAGTCCAATGATTTAAAGAAGAGTGACGAAAATGCTGCTAAACAGCGATCGTTGAAGAAGAAAAAGCGCATCATCATCGTCTCCTTAGCCGTACTTCTTATTCTGATCTGCATATTCGTCACCGCTATCATTCTCTTCAGCCTATGGACAACACGAGTCTTATTCCAGGTATTATTATTGTTATAATAGTAATAGTAATAATAATAATAATAGTAATAATAATAATAATAATCATCATCATCATCTTCATCTTCATCATCATCATCTTCATCTTCATTTTCATCATCATCATCATCGTCGTCATCGTCATCGTCATCATCATCATCATCATCATCATCATTATTATTATTATTATTATTATTATTATTATTAGTAGTAGTAGTAGTAGTAGTAGTAGTAGTAGTAGTAGTAGTAGTAGTATAAAAATCATAATATTATTGTTAATAAGTTATTTAGATAATGTCGGAAGCGCCATTATTATTATTATTATTATTATTATTATTATTATTCGCTATACTTTATTGAACAGCAGTCATCTTTCTCTTCAGTTTCTGGCAACACAAGTCCAATTCCGGGTATACAATCGTGGCTGCGTTCATTCCTATTTGGGTGCAATCATGCAATGATCTTTAGTCCTTCGCGCTTCACTTGGCCTTCCACAGGGTTCCGTCAAAGGGCCCCTATTTTATATCCTCTACACCGCTGAGTTAAGCCTGGTCCTTTCTTCTTGGGGCTTTGCGCCTGATGATTCTGAGGCATGTGGCTCTGACATAGCTGAACAGAGAATCCCCTAAGTGGAGAGATATGCTTCATACAACGGAATGCTTGGTGTCTGGATGTTGTCCAATTGCCTCTGGCTGAAAACACAGTTCATCTGGCTTGGAAACCGTGGGCAGATTTCAAAACTCGATTTCTCTTGTCTGCAGCGTTGCTTCCTGACGTCTTTCTCTCTGCTACTGTGCATGATCTGGGTGTGACCGTGGACCAGGAATTGACCTTCGCAGAGTATGTGAGGAATGTATGTCCAGCATGCTTCTATCGCTTTCGCCAGATTCGCACTTGACGCCACTCGCTTACAACTCAAGTCGCCACGACCCGGATGCTCGCATTCACATGCACCAGGGTCAACTATTGTAATGCCATTTATGCAGGCCTGACTCTTTCCTCCATTCATGAGCTACAGTCTGCATCAAGTGCTGCTACTCGGCTGATCGGTGGTATGCATAGGTTGGGGCATATATCCAGTTCCTCGTGTGGGAAGAACTGCACTGGTTACCCAGGCAGGAAAGCACCTAGTTTAAGGTCTTAATGCTTAATATTCTTGGAAGCTGTGCTGGATCTTATCTTAAGGAGCTTGACATCTAGGGATCTTCTGTGCCTGGTTGGAGATTTCTTCGCTCTGCTGCACAAGGTGACCTGGTTGTCCCTCTGACCCGATCTTCCGCGGCCCAGCATAGAAGTTTGGTTGTCGGTCCATCTTTCTGGATAAGCTGCCTTGCAACCTCTTACTTCAGCTCCTTGGCCTAACTTTGCCTCTTTTCCGAAAGCGCTTGAAATTCATTCTATTTGATTGTTGATGGTCGCCTCGAGTACGTGCGTTCTAAGATCTTCGGGTGTCTTATCGTATGATTATTTGCATATTTGCATACAAGCCAAATATGACCAAGTTGAAGTTGTTGGATTCATCAAACGCACCGAAATGCATAACAGATATCAATCAGATAGACAGACTGACTGACAGAAACAGAGACGGACGGACGGACGGACGGACGGACGGACGGACGGACGGACAGACAGAAAGGAGGTAGAAACGGAGACAGGCAGAGACAGGGAAAGAAATAGAAAAATAAACATACTATGTACAACAAATGAGAGAGAAAATGTTCCATAATGTTAATAATAATAATAATAATAATAATAATTATTATTATTATTATTATTATTATTATTATTATTATTATTATTATTATTATTATTATTATTATTATTATTATTATTATTATTATTATTATTATTATTATAAGACAACTCATATAGTGCCGTAGTACGGCCGAGGCAGAAGAAAAGGGCGCTGAACATGAGTTCAAAAATCCATAACAGTCATAAGATATCTTTAAAAGATGTCTTGAGCCGTGACTTGAATACATGTTGTTAGAGCATTTATATTCCAGGAGACGACACATCGGACGATCAGAGACAAAGAGGTTGATGAAGAGCTTTACCAGGACACGGTCGACAGTCTGACCTTCTACCATGTCCAAGATAGCACCATGGAGTTTTGGGTCATCCTCGACTACAACAGGGTAAGCAACCCCATTCAAATCAACACACCTCGCTTCTTGGTAGCACTTTCCTACCTCTATTAATGATATCGCTTCCACTCTTGTATGTGCCTCTTAGTAATGGTACTTCGACCACAGTTTTTTCTATTCGGTCTGTTCGATAGTGCGCTTGGAATGTAATCTAACGATTGTCGATTCGAGTCTGCTGAGCAAACTCCGTGTGACGGCCCTCGACAAATTATTTGCGCACACTTGTCTCTGTCACCAGGCAGCATTATTTGATAATGGAAAGTAAACTGAAAGTTTTGCGATGCTCTGGTCCCATGTCTAACACCTTGAGATTCGTTCACTTTCGGCTCAAGAGCCGAAGAACAGAGGAAATGAGCGCCTGTCCTACGTTCTACTAAGGGACATCGGAAATTTACTCATACTTTTTGTATAAATTTCTTCGATTGCCAATGTTTTCTTCACTATTCTCGAATATTGTTCAGTGTGTGCCCAAGACAGATAGGAAGCTTACGAATTGAAACAATGTGTGGTCATCTGACATTGCTGAGGTCTTACTCCCAACTCTAAAACAACTACCAACTTCCTGCTATATAGAATACACCAGGAACGACATTGGCGACCCTGATGTCTCGAGTATTGGTCGAGACACAGTGGATAATTACTCGCAGCATAGTGTGGGGCACGGTAGCCGATTCGTTACAGCGCTCGGCTTGTAACGCGGAGAGTACAGGTTCGATCCTTTCCTCCCCTGAGACGGTTACGGTGTAGAGACTTTAAGCAAGTCCTTCGCTCACAAATGCTCAGAGCCATCAATTGATGCTTAGTCATTTGACAGCGGCTCTTAATAAATGCAGAAATAAAAATATCTGCTCAGATTATTTCGGGCTTTGACCCTGGACAATCCTGCTTTTTGTTTGGTCAGATGTTTCACATCCTAGGCCTGGCCAATGTATAATTATAATACTTGCTTTTGCTAAAAACAGGCTATAGCGCCAAGCGGGAGTTTACAGCCTAAATCGCCACCTGGCGAACTCGTTGCGCATGAAATGAAACGTCATCTAGCAAATTATTTATAAGCAGGCGGACTCTGTGGAATGGTATAATCTCTGTTGTTTTAACTTCTTTTTATGTTGGCGACACCTAGTGTCAATTTTCGAAAGTGCGTCAGAGGTTCCTGCGTCAGCAATCGTTAAGCTATTCAAGTCAGCTGCCTCGTGTAGCTAATGAGGATGATGATAGACATATACACTTGCTACTGTTATGATAATGGAAGACTCTGTGAACACTTGCAAAAACTGATACCAGATGTCACACCATAAGAAGAAGAAGAAGAAGTGAAAACAATAGAGATTATACAATTATATCACTTGCACATAGTCTCTATTGTATCTCAGATCATTATCCAAACAGACAGTAATTAATTAGAGCCGGTGATGAATTTTTAAAACGATTACAGGAGAAACGATGATGAAAGAGGTATTCGAAGAGGTATACTTGAATAAGGGGGGGGGCTATATGAATTTCGCAACTGCCTGCTGAAGACAAAATATCAGTAGTCAATTATGTATTTTTTGCATGGCTGGTTGTTTCAGCTGGTTCTGTTTGTCAACAGGAATTGGAGATAATGAAAGTGAACAAAGGCGACTCGAACACCTGCTACGTTTCACCAAGAGATACCGCCAACACGCATGAGAAGAACCAAACGATTCCAGACCCAGTGCAAACAACGACACCTGTAAGTCCTCATCTGCTGCAAATATATTCTGTCTGTGTATGTGGATGGGTGCTCGGGTGGGTGGATAGGTGGCATTGGTGTGTGTGAGTGTGCATAAATGATATATATAATATATATAATATATATAATATATAATATATATATAATATATGTAATATATATGTAGTTTTGTGGATATTACGTAACTTGAAAGTTAACTTAACAATGGAGTAGGCTATGACTGACTCAGCGGCCGGTTGAGTCAATCATAGCCTACTCCATTGTTAAGTTAACTTTCAAGTTATGTAATATACACAAAACTACATATATATATATGAATATATGTTTATATATGAATATATGTTTATATATGTATATATGTTTATATATGTGTATATATATATGGCAGCCGTATACTAGGTTAAACAACGTCGCTGAACCTTAATGTAAAACACTGCTTGTGTGACTGGGCACTAACAATACACATGTCTGTTTTTTCTGTCTTTTTCTGTCTATTTGTCTGTTTGTATTTCTGTCTCTCTGACTGCATGAATGTCTGCATGTCAGGCAGACACAAGGGCATTGTGCTTTTCTGTTTGCCTTCCTGCAGACTTCTTCCCTTGAGTTCCTTTCGGTTAGTCATTCAAAAATATGTCTGGTCACCGCAGGTGAGTTTCCACTAGATCTAACAGGTCTTCGTTGTTCGTGAATCTGTTCTGAAGGGTACAGGGGTGCAGACGAACGAGACACTTCCGGTAGTAACTCTTCGTCCTTCGCGTCGTCAGATCCGGGAGAAGTCGATGCTTGGAAGGAGAGGTCAGGAGCTCTGCCAGGACGTCGACACCTTCTGGATCCTGTCCTCCTGCAATCCATCCGCCGGTAAGGAGCAGAATCTTCTGGCGCTATATGAATATATGTTGTAAAGGGATCTTTACAGTACATGACAGTCTCGTCTTTGGTGTAATTCCACAGGGCTCATTATGTTTTGGGCCTAGGCTCAGCTGGCGCATTCCGATTCCAGTCAGTTTTCTTATTGCGTTGACATCTTGTGAATATTCTACAGTCAGCTTAGTTACTTAGTTATTTATTTATTTGGTGATTCATTTATTTATTCAGTTATTTATTTAGTTACTTACACAGTAATTAATAAATTGTTTACCCGAATTAGAAATGATCCCTCATGCACTAAAAAATTTCGTTGGGAGTGTAAGATGTTTAATCTCTGAAGAATTAGGCCTCGTCCCAATGGTTTCTCATCCGTCTGAAAATGTGCCTCTAAGCAACGGCAGTCATTGTGTTGGGACCTCGAGCAAGTCCTTAATACACAGTTGCTTAATTCCAGTGAGATCCAACAACTGATGCACGTAATTACAAATAGGCACTATTTAAACATGATAAATAGGAATTAAAACATGTTTTGAGAGAAAACATGTTTTGAGAGACAAAGGCTCGATGCGGTGTATTACATGAAGCTTCTAAATGAATATCCATGAAGTTATCTGATGACATTTTTATATGAAATATGCCAGTAATAGAAGAGAGCAGCATTTCCGCAGCGACCCCGTGTTGATATATTCAACTGAGAAAGCGTTTTTGTTGCAGGAGGTGACGCTCCAGTGTCGCGGGTACGGCGTGCGACGTGGGAGGTTTACTCGTGTTACTGGGACTGGACTAGATGTCGCTTCATTTACTATGCCGACTCTCCCGGTACTCGCTATTACGGGTGCGATTGGACATGCGGTTTTCGAACCTTCGAATACTGATCGACATTTAGATTCAATCTTCTCTTCCTCTCGCGTACATT
This sequence comes from Norana najaformis, assembly GCA_964023275.1. Taxonomy (NCBI): domain Eukaryota; kingdom Metazoa; phylum Annelida; class Clitellata; order Crassiclitellata; family Hormogastridae; genus Norana; species Norana najaformis. Next base: position 21,332,009 of record OZ029922.1, read on the forward strand.
TATGGTGTTTGTGTAAATATAATATTGAGACGTGTTCAAAGATAATAATTTAGGTATTATTATAATTATTATAATTATTATCACTATTATTATGTATGTATGTATGTATTTTGCTAATTTATAATTAATTGATTCAGTTACTGCTTTTGCTATTAATTGTTAGGCTTTAATATTATTCTTGCAATTATTCTCATTACTATTAGTATTTTCAATGTTATTCTTATTACCAGGTCGTAATATTGTAATATTATTAATAATAAATATTACCAGTATTATTATTATAATTACTATACTACTACTAGGCCTACTGCTACTACTATTCGTAGTATTACTATTACTACTACTACCATACTACTACTACTACTACTACTACTACTACTACTACTACTACTACTACTACTACTACTATTACTATTACTATTATTAATATCATTATTATTATTACTATTACTGCTACTACTACTACTACTACTACTACTACTATTATTATTATTATTATTATTATTATTATTATTATTATTATAAATATTATTATGAAATGGCAATCGCAGGATCAATGTCTGTGAGCGTTTAACTGTTTAACATGGTAAGGTTCTGGAAAAGCAGATGACGTTCCCACGCAGGGATAAAAGTTAGTGACTCATCCCATGGGATAAGAGTCACTGAGAGTCTTTGGAGCAGGGGTAGCTGGTCTCCATTGAATCGTAGGTCGCATTAGTCAACCTTTGACACAAAATCCAACCCTTCTTAACTCCATGGGCCGCTGGTCTCCAGTGCGACCGCCTCAAAGGCATTAATTTGTTCGGGTGATAGGGTGATAGGGCGTATTTTGATCTATTGGCTGAGGCTGCCCGCTTTGCGATCTCCCTGGAGTCTAGAAATAGATACTGAATTTTTAAAACCATGTGTTCATACATAGACTCCTAGATAATAAGAGGCTTAATTTCTAGGAGTCCGTAGCTTATACTTCTGCCCGATTTTTCCTGCCGATCACTCTCGCCTCAGATTCAGACTTACTGACCTTTTAATAACTGCCTTTGATAAATAAATAGTTACTAAATAAATACAAGTATGGAGATTGGATTGTTGGGAATTACCAACTGTTTTTTCGAGCAGGTCTATTGTTTGCAATGGTTTTCGTGTTCAGGTCTTAACCTTTCTTAGTTGAGGTAGTTGATTTTAGCTTCTCGGATTTTTTGACTGACGATTGCCTTATTCTTATTTTTTATATAATATGTAAAGAATTTAATAATTTGCAGCGTCGTAATACTTTATTTCTCAGACTTAGTATTATTTGTTTACAAGCAATGATTGGAATTACTGCTTTATAAAAACTAACATCTAACTATACTATATAAGGACATAAATACGTATATTATTACTATTGTTATTACTATTTCTAGAAAAAATGCATCAACTCAGCCGTATGCATAGATCGAGTTTGAAATGGAATACAGGATGACGGGGCATAAGTTGTATAGGGGTCAAAGGTTTTATAACAGATATAAGCTCAGAGCAAACATTCAGGGTAGACAAAGAAGAGGAGGGCTTGCTCATGGGCGACATGAGAAATTATAGGACAATTATTGAAACACATGACTATGTGTGAGCGAACGTGGACACGTTGACTGCTGTGTTGTATATTTGCTTTCGCAGTTGTTTGACAAAAGTTCTTTTGGCTTTTTATTTAAAATTTGCGTGTTCATGTAGGACAGTATAATATAGACATAATATATACTCCCGGTGGCTTAATATTTTAGAATATTCATGTAAATCTGCCGGAATCTCTTGCACGATCGTCTGTAGATAATAACTTGTTTCTAGAGATGCAGTTTGAATGAGCATAGCTTATCTACAGAGCGTGTCTACAAGATTCGACTGTTGTATCTGCAATTAAAAGCAAAAAACAGTCGTTACGTGTCTTATTTTGTCAGCATGGAAAATGTGTGCTGTGCCGAATAATGTAACGTTTTATTACGGGAATAGTAAGCATTTACTTAGCGCCAGAATATACATTATGTGATATTGTTGTTATTTTATTATTACTGCTTTATTAAGCGCCACTATCTAACGATTAAGCATCAGTCGATGGCGCTGAGAAATTGGGAGTGCAGAACTTGCTCAAAGTTTCTACACAGTAACAGTCTAAGGGAAGATTCAAACCCGTACTCTCTATACGTTACCAGCCGAGCGCTCTAATCATTTGGCTACCGTGCCCTAATGGCATTGTCTAGCAGAATGGCAGCTTATTCGTTACTTCACGATATTAGCGGGTAATGCGGTCTTTTCATATATAGCAACCCCTTCCACCTCATTTGCTACTTCTGATATTTGTTACACGTGAGACTCTGGGGTTGCTCATGTTTTGGGTAGGAATTTTTTTCTAGAATCTTTAATTTGTTTGGTAAGTAGGCCTGACTTATATATCCCTGCTTACCTGATGTACTAACTATTCATTCATTGAATTCGACGTGGAAGCCAGTGCATTAGGTCCCTTGGCGATCTACGAGAACACTGTGGGGCATATTTAGCAGGCATCGGTGTGCATCGAGAAACGCCGCTAGATAAATCTGTCACCGGCCGCAGCGTTGACGAAGCAAGTACAGTATGCATGAACTCAAACTGGCGCCAAGATTGATGTGCACGTGACCTGCCTTCGTCAGCCGTTCTCCGGCATGGCGTAATAAGCCCTACGTCATCCCGCGACCCCTGGCGATTATCGCGTCAACTGAGCTGCATGAGCCGCACAAGCATAGGCAACGCGACCGGGCTGGCCTTGCGACGTGCACGGCATTCGCACGAGGGCGTCACTGAGGCCGGTCCTCATAAAGACCTCATCTCGATAGCTTCTTCCGAAAATCCATGTCGGCTGGCGATGGACTGACTACCAAGTGTACGACCCTAATCGAAGGCAAAATATGATGCCCGGGTCAGTTGTTTGTCTCGCATTCG